>VZTR01030512.1:922805-937179 GCA_013400775.1 Chaetops frenatus
AAATATTATTACGATTTTTTTTTTTACAAAATTATTATAAAATTTTGGCTATCAGGCTATCAGGTGCACCTGCTGACAAGCAAATTAGCTCTGTATCTAAAAGAAGCTGCCTGATGCAAAAGACCTTTACTTCCAGTGAAAATCAAGCAGTGATTTTTAAAAAAGGGGGTTTTCAGATCCTTAGTGATGCAGATAGATAGCACAGACAATTTTCAAATTACTCAATACAGCATAATTTCGTAGTGACCTCATATGTGCCTACAACTTAAAAAAAAGTTATTCTGGTTAAAAAGCAGCTTCACGTGTTTTTATGACTTTTATGAACTCTCAAAAGAACAATTTATTCAGAGAGATCGTGAATTCATCACAGGTTCTGGCGCTCACAGCATCTGGTTGCAAGGGAAAATACCTTCATGTTGTTTGTGAAACAGATTCAATTTAACTCCAGCAAACTTTAGAGCCACAAAAGACAAGAAGTTGCATGAGTCTAATACTGCTTCAGATCAGTGTTTTAAAGGCACTGATATTCTACCATGCAGCCAGACACGATGTACCTACTGGTATCCACATCAGGGAGACTGACCTTAGCAAGGAGCTGAACTTAGCAACAACCTTTAACTGCAGAGCTGTTACTGAAATGATTAGTTACAACAGCTCTGAGCAGGCAGATCACTTCACCAGTGTGCATCTGTGTAAGATCAGGGCCTGAACATGTTTCTTCCCTTCATCTGGCCTCAGCTTCAGGGAGAAAACATGCTTCACTTGTCCCAGTCCATTCCCCATGTCAGTGGACATTAAGCATATGTCGCCTTACTTTTGCAGAGCATTGCAATTTTTTACTTCACTACTGTTTGCTGAATTGCCTTCAACCAGTTCTCACCTTGGAAAAAACTTTGGAAGTGCATTAATACGGCACAATTCAACTCTACTATACATGAATCATGTGAATCAGTAGTGGTGGGGCATTACAGAAGGCAACCAGACCCAGAGCAGTGGCTCACTTGCCTTCCCTTACACACTTCTCAAACTAAATTTGTGTCTATCCATCCAGTCACCAGAGTCCTTGCCTTCCCTGCAGAACACTGCCTACTCCCTCTCTCCATACTGCTTAATCCTCCAGTATCATCTCTGACCTCTCTGCTCCGCCTGGAGGAACTCGTGCTGTAGCACCAGCAACAGCAGTGCTGAATCTCCAACCACAGCTGCTGCAGCACTTCAAAGGCAGCTACCACAGCCAAGGATTTAGACTGCAGCTGGAATTCGAAGGCTCAAGGTGGGGTCCCCAACGCCGAGCAAAAAGAGCAAAGCTCATTTGTAAGGATTAAAATGTGGACAGGTAATGGATCTCAATGGGGCAGGAAGGGGAGGGAAAAGCAGAGAGAGTGGAAGTCAGTATACAATACAAAAAGCTGAAGAGGTTAAGAGGGGCAGCAAAAGGAGAGGCTGAGGGCACGGAAGAGAGGAGATTCCTCGTTAGCGTAAATAATATACGTGTACATTAGAGAGGAAGAATGAGGGAAGTCTGGAAACATAAACAAAAATATCTTCAGAGGTAGGCCTTTAAAATAGCAGTTGGTGGAAGGATCAATATGAATAAAATACAAAAGGATGTACATGTCAAAGACAGCTAGAAAAATAGGCACTGAGAATAAAAAAATGTGATGAGATCAAGACATGAAATCCATCTGTAGAACAGCTTGGACTGGGACACGTATAAGATCTTTTATACTGCAGGATACCCAAAACGTAAAACCAAAAATTTTTTATTATTCAAGGTAATAATGGATTCTGCATACGTAGTTATGAAAAAGCATTTTCTTTTAAAAAGTAAAATTATGGAAGTTTTTAAAAGAAAAGTAATCGTAGCAAGACCATGCTACATCCTACTTGGGAAGCAGGACTATGAAGCTGGCACACATGGACTAGAGAAAGATGGCCACAGCCACCTGCCTGAGCCACATTTTGCTCAGCTTCTCAGAGGGAGCAGTTCTTGTCAATATTTGAACATACAAGCAGAGTTCAGGCCACAAACACACCAAGACATGTAAGGGTTTAAAAAAACTTTCCACTTGCCTTGGAGTCCATAAACTTGTGAACTGTATAACTTTACTGTATGCTTTAGAAAAACCCTTTGAAGAAAAGTTCTCATCTGGTGGTAGTGGAAGAGAGTTCCCCTTACAGCTGCAGTTAACTATACAGTAAAGCGATGCAGTGGGACACAAACTCCATGGGAAGGAACAAGAATACAGACTGTCACCCTAGAATAAATAATTTACTGCAAATCACACATACCTTAGTGTAGAATAATTTCTCAATATCTCAGCTTCTTTCTTAGGATTTCCCACATCTGAATCTAAACAATACACACTAAGTCATATCACAGAGTTATATAATTATGTGTTAAGCTAATAAATAGGATTTTTTGCCATCTGCCATCTTTTTTTAACACAGTTAAAATAGTTTGCCTATTTTGTTAAACCACTAATTGTTAATTGTTCCAGTACGCACTTGCTTGAACAGCTTAACAGTAACATTCACTTGAAGAACCTCATAATTTTCATTTGTGATATATAAGCTTCCTTCACAGCCTCATTACCTTCTGAATCTCCAAATGTTTCCTCAGTTATTAGAAAGCATATTCTAGAGTTTAAACAGGAAAAGATTTCTAGTTTGGAATTGAGACGGCTTATTTTTGTTTTCTCTCGTTAGCTTTCTGTTCAGATGTGCCAGCAGAGAACTGTGTGCACTGCTAGAAAAGGAACAGGGGAGCAGTGTGAAGATCACAGAGCACACAGTTTTTTATTTGTCATTTACTCTAAACTAAAAAGAAAAGAGTACCAGGCCAAAAAGCCATTCCGTTCGTTATTTAAAGTGACTGATGCTAATTGATCTATCAACAGTTTCTAATGCATGTTGAATATATCACTCATCATTTACAGACCAAACTGTTGACTGAGATTCATCCATATTCATAAAGACATATAAGCCTATCTATTATTGCAAGAAGTAATGCTGATGTGGTAACAAAAATACACAAAAACACTAGCATTTTTCAGAGCATTCATGGAGACAGCTTGAGACTTCAGAAAGGTAACTATTTTTATAACAACAGCTTTATTTCAAGCACTGCTTCTCACTGGATACAATTTATACATTTTGTGCTAAGAATATATATATTAATGGAACACTTTCAAAATTATCCCTAGGTAAAATATATTATGTGTTTAAAATTATTCCAGCAACAGTTTTTCCAAATAACATTTTGCTGAGTGTTCATTCAAATAACTGGAGAAATAAAAATTAAAAATGCTTTGGCAAAATATCCTTCCACGGTGGTGTCTTTAAAAGCATTTTGAATGGAGGGCTTCCTCATTCATTTTTATTCTGGTATCAGTCAAATAGACCGGAGGAAACATAAACACAGTTATACAGTTTCATTAAATAAAATGTAAAAGAATATAGACCTTAATTTTTCAAGTGTGGTGTCTCATGTTTGAATTTCAGACAGCCAGAAAACTGCCTGCTGCTTCTTAATGGACAATGGTGTAACATGTTTCTGAAACCTCTAATTGCATTGTTGTGCTGGTCCCGTTAAAACAAAATTCCTGGTAAGCCCAGAGCCTGCGACAAGGCAGGAGGACTGCAAAGAGATCCAACAGAGAAGAACAGCCTGGTCACTGAACTGCACACATTGAGCTTCTGGGAGGGTTAATGGTTCTTGTCACAGGCTCCTGACTGTAGTTGACAATATCTGCCTTCACCACTCTCTGTCATAAAAGAAAACACAGTAACAATCAGAAAATACAAACTTCATGCTGGCAAAGCATTCAACAGATTTTTACTGAAATACGAAGGGAAAAATAACAAACAGTTTGCTTTTTTTTTCCACTACCTTCCAGAAAGCCATATCAGGTGCTAATTTTCGTAATTCTCAGTTTATTCATACTAAGCAGAAGCAAGTGCTTTGGTAGATTTTCACAATACTACAAAAGGAATACAACTTTTTTTGCTAAAGCGGTGAATACAGTTCTACTTCCATGAAAATTGTTCTGTATGAGACTAATAAAACAAAATTTATTTGCAAATGTTGTGCCATTCATTCTTTAAGAATAGCTGCCTAAATTTTAACTGGAAATTGTACCTAAGTTTGTCTTTTTGTCTTTACTCCAAGCATTTAATCAGAAAATATGGACAGAATTCAAAGCAAATTTTAAATACAGCCATATTTTAAAAAAGCTTTGATAGGCATACTGGGTAAAGATTACATGAACATAAAAAGAAGCCCTGCATACTATATTTATTCTCCAACACAGATCTAACAGATATTACCCATTCTATTTACAAAGCATTTGATAAGATTGATGCTCTCTCCTACATGAGGAGATAGAAATGTACAATTTTACATCCATTTCCATCTGAAACAGCTATGTAGTATTTTGAATGTACAGCACTGAACACAGTAACATGAAGCATTTCAAAGTTTCTAAAAACTATCTGATTATTAGAAACACTATGTAATTAATTGTACACAGAGCTCTAAAATAATATGTTGAGTATTACCAGTACTCACACATACAGAGAACATAATCTTCCAAAAGAACTTACTTTAACAGTTGTTACTTCACGTAAAAGCAATGCAGCTTATGAAAAAGAAACAAACCAAATTTTCCATCAATACCTGAACTACTGCATTGAGCAGACTTTGCTCTGGCAGTTGGAAGTGTGATGTTGGTTATCTTCTTCAGGATATTTCACTAGTTCTGCCCTGACAACATTCTGTTAACCATGTATCAACATGATGGATAGAGGGCAAGGAGAAGAATGTAAAAAGAAAAGAGAAGGAAAACAATGGAGAGATTAATCAGTAGTTGAAAAGAATGAATGGAAAACATAAGATTATGCAGAGGCAAAATGAAAGCATTTTCAGGCCTTAGGCAGATATAAGAGCAACACATCTGGCTGAAAGCAGCACTCTCAGCACCAGGGCTGCTTCTTGAGCTTTTTCCAGGACATTCCCTTTCAAAGCTCCAAAGGGAAAGGCTCAAACATGCAATCAGCAAAAGTGTATTAAAGCAAGAGAAGGGACAGAATAAAAAGGCAAGGAATTCAGTAGAAGAAAAGATGACAATGGACTATTCATCCTTTAAGTCAAAGATACCTAAATAGTAAATATTAAATTATCAGCTCGTAACAAGTGCATTAGCTGTACACATGCATTTTTTCCATTACATAACTATCACATTATACCTAAATATATAATCCAAAAGCAGCAACCAAATTAATAATCTCACATCAAAATGCTGCAAGTTTTGATTTTTCTTTGCTTCATTTAAAAATAAAAGGTTCCCATTTTTCCCCTTAAAGACAAATAAACAAAACATTTTCTCATTAATAATACAAGCAAAGGATACACGGTTCTCATCATTAATAAAGGGTCAATACAGGGCACATGGAAAGGGAAGTACAGTTCATGGAACAATTTCAACAAAGAAGCAGCTGAGAAGGAAAGTCTGCTATGAAAGATACCCTGAACCAATTTAATATCTTTTTCTTAAATACTTCAACTTTCCTACAATGTATTTCTAAGGTTAAAATTAATTAATTAATTAATTAATAATATTATTTTAATGGAAACTGCATATAAACTGGATTGGGAATATATAAACAGTATACATTAAAGATTAGCTCTGTAAATAAAACCCCTATGTCAAACAAGCAAAAATAATTGAATAAGCTGGTAAAGGACCTGGATTTATTAGCTGCTGAAGTACTCTTCTTGAGCTTAATTGATCACATTCTTATTATCTTATCTAGTGGACAACACTCATGATTTACAAGACTCCTGGCCTGATGTTATCAAAAGAAAGGTTGCCAAATCCCATGTAGGGCAGTAGTAGGAGTTTTAGCATTAAACAGCATTATCTGACCTCATGGGACCTAGTTGCTTCATACCAATCTTTTGACTAGAGCTGAGAGGCAAAAAAAAGAAGATGTCTTGCAATCACTAGGCAATGAATTGTTCCTCAAACATTGGTCTAAATCCCATCTGTAAACACAGGCAGGTTAGTGACCTATGCTTAGGTACACTGTAGCAAAAAACTGATGATCATAAATGACTTGGATTTTCTAATGGAATTTCATCCAAAAAAGAGTAAAAAAGTACCCTTGCAACATTTCTTTTACTAACTTCATGGTAATTAAAAACTCGGGCCTCTTTGCATCAGATTCTATGTCAAGCATATCACTGCCATGGTTCAAATCACTGTCAATAATAAGAAATAATCTTTCTTGGTTCAGGTGCTCTGTATTCCCCATCTGACTTATCTGCCAAACATTTTATTGTACAAAGCTGGCACACACACACTGGTCTGCTGAACTGGCATTTAGTTAGAGAGAAAACTACACATCATTTACAAAAATGCTAGCTCTTGCCAATGCCAAGGAACAAAGCTGTACCCCATGCAGTTTTTACACTACGGTTGAAAGTAAAAAATACAGAAAGAAAAACATTTGATTAATAAAGGAACTATTTCCTCAAATTTCATCAGACCCTTGCAATTTAAAAGGGAGAGTATTTTGAGGACTAAAAATAAGTCAGAATCTGCAATTTCCTTATTTTGGAACTGTTCCATTTTAAAAAACATGCTCTACTTTCCAGTCACGCATGAAGAGTAATCTAGTTCTTTGTTTCACCACAGTTTTGTCCAAATAAAGGTTTGATTAACAGTCATCTCAGCCCATTAACAGACAAGGTTTAGTAGCTCTAGCTGGGATAGTTTAAAAACTTACCACCCCCAAATGTCTGCCCTATTCCTCTGCCGGAGATCATTGCTGCCAAAGGAGAGCTGGTGGAATGTAACGTGTACTTGCACCTCATCCACTTCAGCACAAAGTCTGGCAGCTTCTCTTTAAAACAACTTTCAACAGCAGTTTAAGCTAAGCTGCTCAACTTCACCCTGATGTGGCCAAAGCACATGATCACCGTCCATTTTCTGATTCTGACGTGGGAGCAATACATTCCAACAAAAGGGCAGTAGCAAACAGCTTGGGCTGCATTAATATCTTAAACTGCTGCA
The DNA here is from genome assembly GCA_013400775.1 of Chaetops frenatus. Taxonomy (NCBI): domain Eukaryota; kingdom Metazoa; phylum Chordata; class Aves; order Passeriformes; family Picathartidae; genus Chaetops; species Chaetops frenatus. Next base: position 929,882 of record VZTR01030512.1, read on the forward strand.
GCTGTTTTCTGAAACAATGCACAGTAAATATAATTCAGTCTCTAAGGCTTGTTCTTGCAATTAATTGACAGAAGTTGTGCTGCTAATTTGAAGGCAAGCAAGAACCTCACATACTTTTCACAAGAGCTTCTGCAGTTCTGCCAGTCATCAAAGCTCAGAATCATGAGCCAAGCCCCAGAAATTCAAGTTAAAATAACATGTTTGGGATTCCTATTACTTATTTCTATCCACCTATGAGTCACATCTAAGATCTTCCTAGACTGTGACAAACATAACTGACTCTAAACACAAGAAATAAGATCTTCAGGCACAAAATCAAGTGCTAGAAGTAATTTTAAAACATATTCTCAAAACTAGACAATAAAACAATACATATATAGCATTTGACTGTTGGCATTCTACAATATTTAATCTTTTATTTTTTTACCAACTACATTAATCGAACGTATCTGATGTTCTCTGACAAACAGATTCAAGCAACAGCCCTCTCAGTTTTCAAAGTGAGCAAGTCTCACATTACACAAAATATGGAAAACTCAAATATATAATCCAGTGTGTAAATAGTGTACATTTGTAAAAACTACAATGGCTTTTACTCTTTATTTAAAGATTAAATCCAAGGCAACACTTGTATACTTTATGGATTAGTCACATTTACTGTTGTATTGTATTGTATTTATTGGAGTCTTTATCGCATTTATCCAGCATCCATCTATCCACCAATCTAATTTTATAGCCCAGTAGCTAGAGCATTCAATGCCTAAAAATTTTAAGGAACATACATGATGTAACTGTTCCACAAATTAAGGAAGACACATGCCCATTTTAGAGATGGAAGAGAGAAAATCTCCCACCACCACCACCCTAAAGGGACCTGTACCTGTCATACAAGAGTCTGTTAAAACAGAAAACCTAATAATGGCATCGTCCTCTAATACCATCTCCTGCCAGCCAAGACACCAGCTCCATGCTTTTGGGAAACAGCATCTACACATCACTTAGGCTTTTCTACTGCAGACAAATGAATTTCTCTCAAGAGAATTCATCTTCCTGAGGATATGAAGGTTCAAGTTTTCCCTCTCCAGATTATGTAGAGACTTTCCCTTTTCTATTCTTATGAAGTCATGTGGGTATTTTGTTCCATACAACAATGACCCTTAAAATACAGCTAACAGATATTCCAATACATTTCTCATTGGTTTCTGGCTTATATTGGGGAAATTTACAGCCCCTTCAAAATAACACTCTCAAAAGAAGCAGATGTTCTACAGATAACAGAGAACTATTGTTTGGAGTACATTGAAATTATGCTCCATTAACAGAACTTTGCAAAGTACGCAACTCTCACTCTTTAGCTACATGCAAACTGTTCCACCACGTAGTGACTTCTGCTGCACCTGAATGGTNTTCACATCAACAGTAATGTATGTCACAGTATTTAATTTATGCAAACTAACTATTTATAGGCTATTGCTAATGCAACTTATGTAATATCAGCTTTGTCTGACCCATATATTGCATATACCATTGATCTAGTCAACAAAATTAAAAGCTAATTAAAATACTAAAGTAGAAGGAAGCCTACTTAAATCTGATACGAATTTGACATACAAAGTTATGTACTCTTGAACTGGGGCTATGTGGAGACTCTTACTTTTAAAAACAACCCAAAACCAGACACTTTCTTTAGAACGATACAATTTTCTGTATAACCCTATTATGAGTCTCCTTTAAATTTAAGGTATTTTCACATCTTTCTACAGTCTTACATCTGAGTTATGGCACACTACTCACAGCACAGAGAGGTCTAGGACTGATATTCCAGTGCTAGCTAAATAACCAGAGAAAAATTGAAGAACTCTATGTGCTCAATTATTTATAGGCAAATAATCACATAGCTCAAAATAATAGATGGATGGTACCTTAGTAGTAAAAGAACATTTAAAGGACACAATTACTATTTCTCTACCTATAAATTACAGGTTTTTGAAACTAATTTGCTTGTTAAGTACACTCTGTAAGTATATTTTACAATTTTACTGTTTGCAATACAGTTTTCTAGTTAACCACTTCAAAACACGCTGCAAACGCTGCTGTGGCAAAGCACTTTCAGAAAGATTTCAAAAAGCAGGAGACCAAGCCGTACATAAGAAATGTTTTGCCATTATTTTAAATAAACTCATTGACTTATTTTGTGGTACTTGTTTAACACTGGTATTGAAAAGCATTTCTAGGATACTACACCACTAGAATAGCAACCTTTGGGTTCACTAAGTAAATTTAAATAATTGTAATCTCGAATATCATTACACAGGGTTGCCTCAGTAGCAAAATCTTTCTTTTTGAGGTTTCTGAAACTGGGTTGTAGAAAAATTTTTCAATTTAAACCCATACGTATAGTATCATTAACATCGTCCATGCTACCTGTATTTGCATACATATTTAATTTCTAAACTTATTTTAAGTGCTATTTTTAAACAAACATCCTTAGAATGAAAGGTTTTTCTTCAATTTGGAACATGCTTTTCTTGTTTCAGAGAATTGATCATGATGGATAAACAAGGAATTATCATATTCCAAAAAAAGCTGTTGTGAATTTGAATAATTATCTTCAGAACAATAGATGAGGACTAATTTAAAGAACAGTTATAAATCCACCATGAAATGACTTTTAATACTAAATAAAATATGAAAAAAACCCAAGTGTTTGTGGAAAATCACCTGTGATTGTTCCAATTCTGCTTTGTTTAATTTGATGCCGAGTATGTCAGCAGCAATTCTCTGAAAACACAGGAAGACCTATGGAAAAAAAATAAATTGCTTTTAAATGATTAAAAACAGACATCCTTGAGGTTCTTTAGGTTCTTTCAAATATATCAAACAATTCTTGAACTGTAAACAATGATATACAAAATTATGACCTGTGCAAAACAGATCTGAAAATAACCTCATCTGGTACTTTCAATTTTGTTTAAAAATTTGAGAAAATAACTCGACAATGGTACAAGGAATGAACAGTATGCTGGATTGTTAAGCAACACTTCTACTCTACCTCCAGAGACCTAAGTTTAAACAAGCTTTTACACAACCCACCTCTCAAATACTACTCTTGGTGCTATAAAATATAAATAAGGGTATTCACTAATGTTTATGACAAAAATGTATTTACCAGTGTATTGTGAAATAAGAGATGTAGGTTTCTGAAACTGAGAATAACAGAACTGTGCATTGACATTATCAAAATCTCTATGCAAATGTTTATAAAATATCAGTATGAAAGAGTTCTGAAGAATCCTACAAAACATACACTGAATAGAAGTATCTAGGAACAAGCAGGATGTTGTACAGCCTGCAGCAGCAGCCTGGCAGAGTTAGATTTTGGACATGGTTTAACACATAATACTGGGTTGCAATGTTGTCTTAAATAATTCCTTTAATTCACCTCAAGACAGTCGATCTATATTACTGTTTAGGTAAAACTGCATTTAAAATGTGATTAAAGAATATGACATGTTCAAGAGGAGCAGCTTAAGTGTGCACTGCTGCTGAACACTATATTGCATTATATTTTACCTGCAGGACTAGTCATCTGAGCTCACCATCTAAATTCCTATCAAACACTGGTTTGCATCATGCAGCTGCCATCCCCAAAAAGAAGAACTATGTACATACTCCCAGTCATATTCAGTGAAAATTAAGAAAAACACTATTTACACAATCTCTTCTTAAACCCAAGATGGAAACCAGAAATAAACCAGTGGCACAACCAACGAAGTGTGGTAGCTTCCAAAACAATTGCTTTTTCTCTCAATTCCTTGGTCTAGTATTGGTCTGATCTACCAACATCTACACAACAAGAAAGGACATACTGAACAGAGACTATGAGGCCCAGAGACCTAGCTTAACCCACACCAAGCTCTCAGATGCTCTGAGCTACATCACCTGCCCTGAGGACACTGTGCAAAAAACATCAAGCAAAAGTGCAATGCTTCAGCTATGTGATTTGATGGACAGTAATGCAGTTAGTTATAATAAATCTTCAATGAAAATTTTTTGCCCCTGAGATGCCTTTCAGAATTTTCTATATACACAAAATCATCATTTGCAAACAAATATGTTGAAAAGATTTTACGTAAACAAAACAAATCATTTAACTGAGTAAGACTCTGCTAGTCTGTATTCACGGTAGCAATGGATGGCCTCTTCTTAAATCACTGTCTAGGATAAACATTCCATCTTCTGAATGATCAGTGTGCAGCAACAGTGAAAGGGTCAATTCAAATTTATACTGAAACTAAAAATGAACTATTGAAACTACATCTTTTGTTAGTAGCTATTTCGGCAGAAATTTCCTGCTAAGGTGTTCTAGGCAAGTTCAGATTTACTTCTGTATTTGAACAGTAAGCTATGAAAAGTATAATCAGTAAATATAGTGGAATGCTGGTGTAATTCATGACTTAATTAAAAACGTGCAATAAAGATTCCATCATAATTAGCAATGATAAATGTATCAATTATAAAATAAACTGATATTGGTGGTCTCCTCGAGAAAAGAATACATTTTATCAGATGCATATTTTACTAATGTAGTGTTAGGATTTTTTTCTTCTGTTTCTAGTGTAACAAGCCTGTATTTTCACACTTTAAACAAAAAAAACATGCCAAGGATTTAACATAAACTATACAGAGAATCAAGACTTACTGCATTTGTAACAGCAGGATTGTTAGACTTTACATAAAAACTATTATCTACAAAAGTATGTGGTTCAATGCACAAGATTCATCAAAGACCTTAAAAGTGATTCCATTTGTGGACTATACTACCATGTACTTGAACATGGTCTTACTGTTCAATAACATAAAAATAAAGTAAACTTTCTTGTCAACAGTTAAGGAGACAGATACAAGACTGTTTTATAAGAATGACAAACTCATTAGGCATGTGACAGAAATCAAGCAAAACAATACAATATGATTTAATTTGATTGATAGTGTCAACTGGAAAAGAACCTTTTCCTTCATACGCTTCCAAGTAAAACAAATAACCCAGTTAGGTCAGAGTCAAAAGATTGTTCAAAAATGTACTCTGCAAAGCATCTGGTACAAATGCCAGAATGTTCAAATTTCAATGATCCTGCAGAGGGAATGTCTCTCATGGCTCAGGACTCATATTAAAAACTTTTATTGCAACAAGGTCTTGTCACATTATTTACCAATTCTTGGAAATTTCTATACTGATGGTCTATAGATGGGACTCCACCTGGAATGAAGAAATATATTTCACTATAGCCTGACAGCAGAGATTCAGCTGGTCTCAGTTCTCACGCCGATGTATAAGCCAGACCATTTCCATTAAAATCGGTACCTCAAACTGGAAATCAAATTAGAAACCACTGTGATTTAATAACAATAATACACACTCATACAAAGATCTACTTTTCATGCAACTAAGAGAGGCAAAAAAGGGCCTTCAGCACCCTGAGTTCTCAACAGTTTGTTATCTGAAGTATAATAAAACTGCTGCATCCTGAAAAAAAGCAACAGACATCTACAAGTTCTGTTTCTTACTTACAGAATCTCCTGTCTTGGCTGACACAAAATGGCTACTGAAATTGTTTTCCTGACAAAATCGCTGGTGCTTGTCAGCTTTCACTGTGCGAATATGCTCCAAGTCAACTAAAAATAAGTTGAAGAAATGAAGAATTATTATACTGGAGCCCATTTAGTTACCCACCTTAGAAGTTATTCATTGGAAACACATCAGATAGAATACTTTCCTTTACAGGTGTATGCAAATGCAAGTTTCTTTCTCTCTATAATCATTTGCTAAAATAAAAGCAATGAATTACACCAGACCAATTTTATTTGCAAAACTAAAATGAAACCGCAATTAAAATTGTATGGCCAAATGCAACAAATTTTATCTCAAAGCACAGATTTATTTCTGGATACACTCAAATACTTGGTAATATCTCTACTGCTAGCTAGATACAAAAACAAGACATAACTAATATTCCATATTCTGTTTGTGAGCAAGATGCATATTGGGGATTCCAGTGTAACCTGAAGACTTTTACAAAATAAATTCACCAGGCACATCTGAATCGACACATTTCTCCTAAGTAAAAATGTAAATAAGTTATAAAGAATTTTATTGCAGAACATGGCAAACCAAAACCATTCATCATAATAAAAAATTGACTGAGTAAAAGCAGTGATGCTTAGTTACTTACATATGAGGCTTTCAATTTCACAAAGGTGTGGTTCAGAAAATTTTAAAAAGCAAAATGCACATTTCAAGACACATACATATTTTCATTTTTATCACTTTACAAACATTGGAAGCAGAGTAAAGCTTTCAAATGGTATTTTATGTTGAAAAGCACTGGTTGATTCCAAAATCTCACAGAACTCAAGTCTTGTGCAGGTTTTATTGTGTACATTCCAGTTTCTCCAATCTGATCCTAAGGTAATTGGAAACTATATTGAACAGTCTCTCTTTTTTTATTGCATTACAGTTCCTATATGGGTGTTGACTCAATGTAGTCAAATTATAAGGCAAATATATTCAGAAGGATTTAAGGACAACCAGCCTCTTTGAGTTAATACAGGAAAAAAAACTTCAACTGATTTCCTGAGGAAGGGACCCAACTGACTTGTAAAAACTTGTAAATTTGCAAATCTAGTAAGCCTGTATAATAGTGTCATTTGATTATCAGCTGAAAAAATGCTTTCCTACTACATAAAAGGCTTTATTTTTAAATGATATTGGAGGTCTTTAATTTGTAGGCTCTGGAGATTTTCTCTTGGAGATTTTTAGTCTAACAGGGGATTCCTACACCCAATTTATACTGCTAACCGTGGTTAATGTGGAGTTTTTGACACGTATTACTGTTTCTGGTACATCAGTAAGGCCTTGTTTGTAAGAACAGGCCTAAAATCATCCAGTTACCACAGGCATTAATTTGTGAAGGACTAAAATACTAAGCTATTAACACTAGTGTTTCTAGTATAGTTTTTCCATAATACTAAATGTCCACTATATAATAAAGTTTCATTTTAAAAAGGGAAGAACAAATACGCTTACTAAAATAAAGCCCAAAGACAACAATTTTGTTAAAAACTCATGCATTTAATTTTTTTCTCTGAAAAATAACTACCAAGATAAAAGACAGACTCTTTTGAAATGCCTTTAAGAATAAAATTCAGCATACTACCTAAAACATTTCATTATTAACCACTATTTTTTATGTTTCACATATTAGATTTAAGTGCAGCTTGGAAGAAAAAAAAAAAAA
>VZTR01030512.1:981623-1003884 GCA_013400775.1 Chaetops frenatus
AAAAGGGAAAAACCCTATGGAGACTGTAAGATTAGCAAAGCTCTGAAATACACCACCTACAAGTCACCAACACTGAAAATTTTCTAAAGGTTGCTAAAAGTCATTACACATTGATAGTTTGAAGGAAGGCAACAGATCCTACTGAGATCCCTCCTTATGACAGCAATACCAATCTCTCTCTTTTCCTCTAATGTTATCAACTCCTTGGCAAACTTGAGGTTTTGTTCCTTATATTTATAGAGTTACTATTAATTTCTGAGCAACAGCTTTCACTAGTTTCTTCAAGGAAATTAAGAATTATGACACCCAACTTCCCCCTAGTTATTTTTCCTTCTTTAGCAATCAAATCTAATATTAAACATCTACTTCCCTCTTCCAATTTTGGTACAATTTATTCCTTAATATCTTACTTCTCTTAGTTAATCTCAGTTAATTTCTCCTGACTATTTTTATAACTACCCAAATGCCTGGGCATGTAGGTAGTCTTTCACAATCTAAGTTTTGGTCTAGGAAGGACATAGTTGTGTTATTAAATGCTCAGTGGAAAAGAAGAAACTCAATCTAAAGGATAGATACAGTAAAGTTAAAAAAAAAATGCCAGCCATAATGCTGAAAGCTGCAAATGAGAAAGAGCACATAGCAATGCTTCTTTCACCAGCTCTCAAGGTCTCTCACCAGCTTGCAGAAGAGTAGACTATCTAAACCATCTTCAGCACTTATCAGAGTTAGATGAAGAAAAAGTACAAAAGTGTGAGCAATTAAGGTTAGCCACAGCTTTCTAGATAATTCTTCATCAAAATTCTACTCTGCTTCATGTTCCCTAGACAGCTGTAGCCTACCTACCCCTTTGGATGAAAGGTATTTACAGTAGATTTAACGTGAAAGAAATTATTTAATATGGTTTGCAACTAGAGCTGACCTAACTTTAACTGCTTTTGGTCCCTTTCTCTGTGATCTAAAACACTGCTTCTAAAGCACAATCTTTTCTTAACCACTTTTTTAGTCATGTCAATATTTGCCACACAGAAGAAACAAAGATGGCAGGAATAACATCACAGAGATGCAAAAAAAGGCAGCATGGCATCCAGGTCATAAAGAATACTTTCAGCCTAGATTTTCACCACAATAGCACTCTGCAAGCAATTTCGTATGATACAGATAATTAATGAAGGACTAGTCATAACTCCATGGCTAAAATTTATTTCACATTTTTTGGTTTTTTTGAACAGAGAAATCCAATAATTGATCTCAACAAAAATACATTATATTTCCAACAAACTTAGAATATATGGAGTACAAACCAAGTAGACAGCATAAAAGCTGTTGTTTCCCTATTATGTGCGAGGAATTAAGGAGGAAAATTAACACTGGCATTTTTACACAAATATTTCCCTACCACGAAAAAGGTTTGAAACACATGGTAGACAACATACCAAGAACAGCACATTGATTTTCTAGTCTCCAGCAACGTGGCAAATAGTCCCTTCTTACCTAATTGCACTCTAGTAAGAGAGACATTTTGCCCACATTAGTGCATATGAGAGTGCTTTTTGTTTTGGAATTATACAGCATTTTCAAAAATAGGTCACTGGAAACTGAGAATATTGCAAAAATTATTTGCTGCTCCCTGGAAAACATAGAGTCTGCAGTACTCCTATTAAAAAGCCAATTTATGATGTAGCATATGCCAAATATTAAAGATAATTTAAACTAGGTATGTGGGCAGGGGCAGCAATTACAGGTAAGATATGGAAGTGGTTCTGAAAGATTGACCATGCAAACAGCAGCAGCATTATTTCAAAACCCAACTGCTCATATGGAAGGGTTGTAACCAGGCAATATGTTCATACTAATAATCAAAATTTAAGAAGTGTCAAGTTTATGTCAAGATTTATCACAATAAAGGAAGCTAGAGAAAACAATAATTAAAAACACTCATTCTCTTCTTCATTTATCCTCAGCTACCCTCATCCTATGACTGACTTTTGCATCAAGGAACTAAATTAGCTTTCAAATTTTCATTAATACTGTAAAATAAGTCAGGCCAAAATTCTAGAGTATTTTTTCTAGTCACAGAATATTAATTTAGTAAAGAGCAGCTTAATTGTTGCAGAAATGTACAGATGAAAACAGAGTTTTTTGCAAATGAAAGCAGCTTACAGTCCACATATACTTAACCGCCTTTGCTGATACTGAGGACCATGTCCAGACAGCTTTTGAATATCTCAGAGGATGGAGACTCTACAACCTTTCTGATCAACTTGTGCCAGTTCTTAGTAATCCTCACAGCAGAAAAATGTGTTTCCTGATGTTCAGAAGGAATCCCCTGTGTTTTAATTAGTGCCCATTGCTCTGGTCCTGTCAATAGACACTACAGAAAAAAACTTGGTTTTCTTCCTAGCATCCTTCCTGCATGGATATATACATTGAGTAGTCTTCTATTCTCCAGGTTGAACAATTACAGCTGTCTCAGCCTTTCCTCAGAGGAGAGATGCTCCAGACCATTAATCACCTTTGTGGCCCATTACTGCAAACTCTTCTGTTGATTCCCAGCTGCATAAGATTATTCTGTACCAGGTGCAGGACTTGGCATCTGTCCTCAGCTGAACCTCACAAGGTTTCTGTTGGTCCACTCCTTCAGCTGGTCATGATCTCTCTCAGTAGCAGCCCTACCCTCCAGCACAGTGACCATTCCTCCCCATAAACTTACAAACAACATTTTGTTCCATTGTTAAAAGAATTAGAAAAAGACAGCCCCAGCAGCAACCCTTAAGAAATAAAACTTACAATAAGGCACCAGCAAGACATTGAGCTTTAAGACCTTTAAATCCAGCTGTCCATTCAGATTTTCAGTCAATTTCTGGTCCACCCATTCCACCTGTATCTCTACATATTGTAATAATATGGGAAATTGTGTCAAAGGCCCTGCTGAAGTGAAGATAAATGACATCCCCTGCTCTTCTCTCCACAGAGCTAACCATCTAACCACAGACAACAATCAAGCTGGCTGTGCACAGTTTACCCTCGCCAACCCCATGCTACCTCTTCCCAATTACTTTCTTGCTGTTTTGGTGTCCATTCACAGAAATTTTTATCCATATTTAAAAGGATTTTCCTTTATAAATACTCCTACTTTTTCTACTTTGCCTTTCCTTTTTTTCTGATAAAAAGCTACAGACGTGCAACATGAAATAAGCTTATGCCTAAAAAATAAACCTGAAAGCAGTGCATTTCCAAACTATTCATGGCATTTCACGAATAGATGAAAATAGAGACAATTTTGTGCATCTTTAACAGGCACTGTTACAAAGCTAACAGAAAAGTGTGTTAGAACTCAACTTTGATGATAAGAAGCCTCTTACAGACATCGGCAATATATGCCAACAGTGGGAGAGAAAAAGTCCATTAAAAAAAATAAGGGTTAAAATGAGAACTGGGGGAAGATTAAAGACAAAGAGATTGGACATAGGGGTTTTTTGTTAATGTGTCCTGAATGAATATAAAAAAAAAAATCCAACTTCAGTCTTATTGATATCAACTGTTTATGCACTTTTGGGCACTGGTATTAACTTTTTGACCGGCTATTTTTGGTAAGAAACTCCTAAGTTTATTATCAAATTCAATACAGACAAAGCTAATAGCCTTTTATTTCCTTCGTTAAATTTACTTTGGGCATATGGCAACAATTTGTGATTAATCAAATTCTTTGTCATGGAAGCCACTTTCTCCTATTGCTTACTAGATCTGTAACAGTTCAGCAAATTGTTTTTTATTTAAAAAAAAAAGAATATGCTACAAAACAGATGCAATAGCTTAAAACATTGGCATTTTTTTGAAAGTCACAAAATGTTACATTGACAAGTTTGTCTTTATCCAATTAACTAATAAATCCCAGTCTCTTTCATTAGCCATTCCTGTGTTGCACAACATTATCTAATAGTACATTACGCCTACTGTTCTCATTACAAACTCCAAATTAAGGAACAGAGTACATTTTAGGAGCATTCGTTCTAAGAAGTTTGGCATTTATAATACATCCTCCTAAATCATCTCATGACTCAAGATACAGTTATAATATTTAGCTCTTAATCCTACCATCCACTTTAAGTTGCTCAGTTAACCTGAAGAGAAAATTAATTTTCGTTGGCTAGGAGTTCTGCAAAAAAATTTAGCTACCTGGTTGCTTCCTTTTGTTTGCCCTCTTATAACCCTAGTTGCATGTATGAGTTTAATGGTGTAGGATTGCTCTTAATTTCCTCCTTCTACCTTTTCCTCCCAGGAGGCAGCTGTTCTGAAAGCAGCCACTCTATCTACCATGTGGATATCCAAATAGCCTTTACTGTTTACTGTGATTGCTTTTCTTAACTCAAGACACAAAGCCTGGAAACAACCATCTGTTCTTGAGAGTTATTCAGTTCTATAAATGCACACTCTTGCTCTGCTTTTTAAGTCAGCTCGAAAAAATTAGCTACACACCAAAATTAAATTAGCATATTAATATCAATTCAGTTTACATTGAACAGACATTCAAAATTTTTGAGATTTACGAAACAATCAACTAAAAGCTATATATTATGTATGCATGTATAATTTTAAGAAAAAAGTTTCGATTAATTTTTTATAATTGCTATAGATACAATTATCAACATTTATACTGTACCTGGGCTCCATAAATATATTTATCCAGCATTTTGCCTCCTATTGTTTGTCCCCCTACATCCCACACTTGAAGAGTAACATTCAAATTTCCTGTAAAAAAATTATACAGATATTGTGTAACCTGAAAAATTTAGATAAAAATATATTCAACATTAGCTTTTAACAAGTATACAAGAAATAGGAACTAAATTTCAACCAAATTATTGAATCATCTGGGAAAAAAAAAGTCATTTTTGTCCAGCTAAGTCATTAAGATACAGTAAAACTAGCTAGTTATTAACATATCTAATATTAACAGAAAATAATTGGAATTGCATAAAGTATAACACTTGTGACTAGAAATCATATAACATATTCACTGACTAAACATGTAAAACTACAAAGAACATTCTACAGCGTGGTACTTGGAACTGAAAGGTAACACAATTAATGCCAACTTATCCACATTATTTCATACTGTGTGTCCCTTACTCACCGCCTCTCCAAATCTTCCTTACAAATCAAGAAACCAGAAAAATCTTCATGATAACTTCATTTTGGCAGTTATGCTGATAGTAGTATACATTTACAGACCAATATAGTTGACAGAGTAAAAAAATGGAAGTACCAATGCACATCTAAGTTGAGGATGCAAACAATGACTCCACTCACCACCTTAAAGCATGAAGCTAAAGTGGACATGATTTATATAATTTCATCTTCAGAGAATCTACACCAAGAACTGACCTTCCTTTCTACTCTAAACCATTTTTAAGCTACACTGAAACTCTTGATGGGTTTTTAAAAACAAAACTAACCAAAAAATCAGTGTAAATACAGAATATTTCATATCCTACAAATCATACATATTCTGCAAGCCAACTGAGCAACTCTGAGACCAAAAATACACACAGAAAGGTATGGTACCATATACATACAAGCATATTAAAGTATAATTTCTCATATTTTGTATGGTAAGAACTGTTTTCAGAACTGTACTGATTACCTGGGAGCACCAAATGCTAACAGAGTAAGGACTGCCAAAATTTTTTCTAATCCTCATACAACTCACATGACACTTACATGTTAATAACAATTCTACACATTCACAAAAAATCACAACAGCCCATTAATTTCACTCCTAGATTTTAAAAAATGCAACAAATTTTACATCACAACAATTGCAAATCGAGTGAAAATGAACACATTATTTTGGGTTGCTGAGAAAGATATATTCTTAATTCAACCACTTTACATAGTTGACAGTCTTATTTTACACCACATGATCCATTCAGCTGTAAATTTATAACTGACATGCTCACATTGGTTACACAAGGAATGTGCTCCATGGAAATGTATCACAGCACTAGGTGACAAGAAGCAGCAAATTATAACTATATAGCAGAATATATGCTACTTATGGTATTACATATACCACAGTATATTTTTATAATGCACCTTCCTTTAATCTGGTTAAATGAGTAGATTTCCAAAACTACTACCTTAGTCTCAAGAATACAGAGATGAATGTGAGACAGTACTATTAAGCTACACTGAGTTTTATGTAATACCAAGAGAATTTCTACATGGAGCTTAGAAAACACATCATAAACACCCCAGTTCAACAAAGGCAACCTTTTATAATCAACAAAAGGCTTATTTGTTTTGATAGTGAATACACTATGCATTAATTATTTAATTATTTTAAAAGCTTAGAACATAAATGATTGCAAACAATGCAGAGAAGTGTTCCATAAAGCATCTGGCATGGATAAACTAGTGCATCCACAGTCTGAGAAGACTATACATCCTCAATGGGTAAACAAATTATGCAGGCTCAAAGGCTCATCATGCTGCAATATTCTACACTTATGTAGTCTACTGGAAAGTCACAGTTTCATTCATGGCAGCTATTTTAAATAAAAAAACCCTTTCAAATATTATCACTTTCAAACTCAGTAATTTTCAGATGCCTAGTTTTGTGTTCAAGTGTTCTAAAAAGTTTCAACTTGATTTTTCCTCCTAAGGAAATAATTACGCACAGCATACTGGGCTTAGTAGCTGCATAATTGCATGGAACAACCTGAAAAATTTTAGTGCAGGAAGTTAAATTAGACAGCCTAGCTGTGACTGTCCAACTAAAAAATCTCCTACTAAAAATTATTTACCCTGCTTCATCGACAATAGAAAAAAGAAATGTGAGGAAAAAAAAAAAAGATTGGTATGTTCATTTAAGGTGAATGTCTTCTTAATTAGGACCTCACTAATTATAAAATTCATGTCGATCATCTTCTGTGCAAAATGTTTTATTTTCCCTTTTTTGCTATTAGGTTCAGTAATATTTGCTTTTTGCTCAGATTGATTCTGGGGAAGAAAGAAGGATGTTGGGAATATTCTGACAAAAGGAAAAACTGCATGCAATTTACCTAGCAAATATTTAACAACTGTGATAGTAGCACATGAAGTTTTCTGCAAAATTTTTAAATCTTTTATTTTTTCAATTTAACAGGGACATACAAACTAGAGACTTACAACAAAACAAAAAGAAACCATGCATAATAAGACAGTTTTTAGAAACAGTCTTAACATAACAATAAAAATAACAGAAGAATCCCATCAAAACAACATGTAATACACTATTAAGGAATAAAAAATCCCAAGCACTTCTTTGCTATGTAGAAAATGCACACAAGTGCAAAGCTGAAATGCACAAGGCAGCACAATGCAGGAGTGTAGATTGCTCCTGGTATGAACTGAGGCCACTGGGCTGCTGCAGCACTGGCCCTGCAGGAGGACACTTGGTGTACTAGTTAACCTTATTTAAAGTGCTGCACAGTCAAGATGGAACTAAAAACACAAGTCTGATCACTATTTTGCACCAACAACTTTAAAAACAATCCTTTTAACAGAAGAATTGTTTACTGAACTGCACCCACAACCTCCCAAAAAGTATACAACTATGGCTCTTAGGAGTTTCTATCAGCAGACCCTCTGACTAACAGATACACTATTTAAGCACTAAAATCTACACCATGGTTGCATCCAGACTATACAAGATTCTGTATCAATAAATTTAATGAAACTGATTTGCACTTTAAAAAAAGCATTTTGAACAAACTGCATGAAGTGAATTTGTCATGCTGAACACTAGACACATGTTGAACACTGAACACATTCAAAATTTATCAAAGGGTTTCTGATTTGTACTAAATTGTACTTGTTTTACCATGCAAAATATTTACTATTTTCACTGCAAAACTGCATTAGTTACTAAAACAACTGGAGACAAATGCCACTTTTATCTTAAAAAATAAAATTTAAAAAAACCCCAGTACTTTCTTTTACAAGTTTCAATGTATTCCAATGTGGCCTAATGTAAATTTCTATGCAATGCTAGAAATCTGTAATTTTAACTTCAGGAATCTTTGCTTATATTGAAGAAGAAAAAAATCAATTCCTGAACCACAGCTGTTCATCAATTCTCCTACTGAATAAGAAAAAACAAGTCTTTTCCTACTGATACACACATAATTTCTGTGCAGCAGTACAAATGAACCTTGCAAGTAAACACAGCAGCTCTGCAAACCCAGAACTAACCAAGAAATCAGAAAAATCCACTTACTAAAGTAATGCTTCCCATTCCAGTATTTAGAAATGTTACCTCCCTCCCTCTCACTCCCCATGACTAGTCCAGTTTACCTATAAAATAGAGAGCCATATATACCTAAACACATATATAGACATAGGCAAAACCAGAATGACAACCTACAATGTATTCTACAAAGAAACAAAAATGTTTCTTCCTGAATATGAATACAAATGCTACTGTATTGAGAAAAACAGAGCTACAGACTTATTTGTGTAATTTTTACCTGCATTCTGATTTTACTACAAAATAAACTATGAATGAATGAAATTCACACACCAACCATGAACAAAAATGAATGAATCAATAGTTCATAATTTTCCAAATTTTCTACTCAACAAGAATATTTTGAATCCCAAGAATATTTAGAATCCAAATAATGTACTAATAGATTCTGTATGCTTAACAGCTGGAAAAAAAACTTGCAAAACACAAGTTCTCAGCATGTATACTGCATGATTTGTGTATACATTCCACGTGCAAGTACTGCTGTTAAGTATTACACACACTGGTATTTTTAAAGGCATAAGCAGGACAATAAAAAAATTATTCTGTTGATTTTATGGCGAAATAAGCACTTGAATTTGGTACTTTATCACTCACCAGATACTAAAAAAGTACAGCAAAATGGCCAAACCAAAATAGTGAACATAGGATTAGTCTGAAAAGATTATTCTGTTTCCCTTAAGAAAACATATAAACATAATCAAGAAATCATTTGCAATATAACTAAAAAAAGAGAAGTTCAAGAACTGCATAATTTTCTTATTACTTCAGCTTACAGATAAAATGCTTAATTTCTGGGTTTGCTTCCCTCCCCACCCTTTACAAGGCGAAGACAGAGTTAGAAAACTTACATCAACTTCATCAAATCTCACTACAGCTTTCAATAATTACACACACTTTTTCTAACTTCTGATTTCTGAATCCAGAAGTAAATGTTTTTAATACTTGCATACTTAGAATATGAGCACACATAAATCAGTGAGAAGACATATCTTAAACCCCAATTGTTCAGAGAAAAACTTAACCAGCAATTATTCTTTTTTAATTATTTCTTTGCATTTTCCATGCAGTGTGCTGCAACTGGCATCTAAATAGTTTCTTTGCTGTCGTGAAATGAAACATCTTGAATGCTCAAACTGTATTTTTATGAGTGCCGAGGGACCCTAAATTTTAGTGGTCTATTAAATGCCAGCAATTTCATGCTGCCTTGCATAAAACAGCATTCACATATTAGAGCACTGAGAGTCCATAGCTGCATTATGCTTCTTTCACACAACTCAAATATGAGTTGTGTATTTCATTTAAAAAATATATATTTCTTTCAAAACACATATACTTTTTCAATTAATATGTTTAAAGTTCCATTTCATTGTTGTGTGTTACACTATCCACATGGAAAGTAAGTGCACTCAAGCAGGGACAATAAAATTCATCAAGATAGATAGCATTCCTTTTATTTGAATACAGTGTTTTACTTAGAGATCTAAGTTTCAAATGCATAACTCTTTGACACCTGGCAAGAATGTATGAAAAAAATATTCTCTGAAAAACTTCATTTACTTTGCCATAAAAATCACTGCATTAAGCTTATTTAGTACACGTTACTCTGAAGAACCTGTTTCTGCAAGTCTTGCTTCTACCCACCCTTTCAGTGTTAGTTTTTATTCTCTTACCTGGCAATAATATCCTTTTCAAGAAGAAGTCCAGTCCTATGGTTTGTTTGTACTGTTTTCCAAACGTTTCTTGAGCAAAACGTGTAGCTAAGGATGTCTAAAACAGAACAGTATCAAATTAAGTAATCATTTTAAACAGCAACAAACTTTATGTTAACCCAGAAGTATGAAATACAGTTAAGCACTTTTTAAATCAATGAATGCTAACAATGTTCATGGATCTGGATTGACAAGCACTCCAGTCAGTTTCAACACAATAACAGGAGGTAGCAAAGGCTACTAATTTATGCAAAAAGAAGCAAGGTGCATATTTGCTTTGATTTCAAAAATGCTCTAACAGTACAAAACACTACAGAGATATGAAGGATGTATCATTAGTATGCTCTAACTGACATAAACCCAGGTGACACTATCTGTCCCTGAAGATCTTAGTATTTTTAAAAAGCATTCATTTCCAAAACAAGTGTCCTCCCCTGGTAAAGAACACCATGATCCCAGGCCAACTTTTTGGGAGGGAATAGAGATTGCACAGTGCACAATCCCACGGGGATCTCTTAAGTGTGGCAAGATTTCTGCCACTTCATCAGTTTCAGGATCAGGGATCACAAGAACTCTAAGATGGGAGGAGTATTTTCTTGCACAAAGAAAAAAAGTCCAACTTATATTAAGAATACACATTTACAGAATTGTATCTTTCAGCAGAACTCTGAAAATTTTTTTTTGTTGGTATTCTGTAGATTTATGAAAGCAAATCAACACACAGCTGACCTAATATACTATAATATACTATACACAGCTGAAAGGATACACAACTAACTTAGACAAAGTACTGAAGCAAGGCATTTATACTCTGTCTCCTTTCAAGACAAAAAAAAAGGGAGAGGGTAGAAAGGGAAAGAAAGAAAGAAGGCCCACAAAAAGTAAAGGAGAAAATAGTGGTACAATCATAAATAATACAAATGTTTGTATTGTGAAAAACATTAATATTAAATATCAAAAATTATAAAATACAACCTGCATCAAAATAGCATACACTTAAAAAACCTCTTGTTTACATGACCTTGAAAAAAAAAATTAACTACATTAAAAATCATCTAGATATTTATTTACCTATATAGAGAAGGAAAAATACTAAGAAGCTCACAAAACTCTTACACTGTCTGAGAAAACTTAAAACAGGCCAGAAGGGTTTCTTCTTGCCAATTTTCTGTTCGTCAAGACCTGAAGAGCTGAGTCACACCAACTGTTATCAGAAATTGCTGTTAAGAGCACATTTAGTCAAAAATACAACAACAAAATAATGCCAATAGTTCTGAAATATGCAAATATGCAAGGTCCATGAATAGCAGGTTATGACAAAGATCTAAATTAGGTTAATGTCAAGTGTACACAGAAAAGCCCTTTTTTTTTTGTATTAAAACATAATCATTCACCAGAGCTCCTCCATTAATGTTCTAATATGAATAGGCAGACATTTATTCAACTATTAGATTTCCTATTAAGTAAATAAAACAAGATTTACTGTTTTCATGTTTATATACCATATTTATATTCCTATCACTGCCATATATATAATGAATGATATTTTGATATCAGAAGATATGTTTAGGAAACAATCCAATAAGTCAGTGTTAGCCTATGGCAACATTTTCATTTACTTCACTGAACTCAAGCCTCAAGAGGATTAAAAATAAATAAACACACAGGGAGAAAAGCAAGTAAACTAGAAATAGCATGAGTATGCTTATATATTTATATCCCTGTGGAAAAGGGGAAGAGCACAGAGAATGAATGGTGAGAAGATTCTTCTGCCTTCAGCTATGTGACAGTAACACTAACAACACATACAAAATAAAATTCAATACAGATTCAGACTATAGTATCGAAAGGGTCAGTAGAACTGATTCATTTAATCCCAATAGTCAGCATGCCAAGATTACAATGACATTATCTTCAATCTGTCATGACCTTAAAGATGTAGATGAGAGTAAGACAACTGCAGGAATACACCATCCAGTTTTCTTGAAATTTTCCTTCTTGGAAAAGTAACTAGTGCCTAGAGTACAGATTCAAGTATTATCTGACTTTCATTCTCCAACATTATCTGACTATATTCTCCAACACACTAATTCAGATCCTCATTAAATAAGCAACCACTCCCTTCTTGTTTTAAAGGCTCAGTAATTATTAGTTTATCATTCTGTGACACTCAATATTCCCTGAGGACTTCTGGGAGTGTTAGTAATAATAAATGACACACATTCAATTAGCAGCCAACCTATAAGAGCAACAAGTAATCAACAGCATGGCAAAGTCCTCTTAAACAGTTTTTCTCCACTGTGCTCTTGAATGCAAAGGAATTTATAGCACAAAATCATTGACTAACTCCTTTCTAAATTTTTTCCTAATACGTGTTAGAGCTCAAGGAAGGTGTTGGATTACCAGTCTAGGGTCCTGTACTTATTCACAAAACAAGCATTTATCCACAAAATGCTAAAAGCAATAGTTCAAACTTCTTTACAACAATAAACAAAGAAGTTATGTCAATGCATATTCAAGTACCTCTACAATGCAAATACTGCCTTCAAATCCCAGAAGTGTTTGCTGCCGTGCCTGCCAGAAAAGATTTTGCTCAACTCTTTTACCTGAGGATATGCTGAATACATATAAGAATTAATGAAAGTTAAATAATGGTTCAGTAGAACTGCAGTTGTAAAAATAAACAAGTAATCACTGATCATTTTTTAGAAAAGTTGCATTCCATATAATTCCACCCCTTAATGTTGGGGTCAGAGAACAGTACGGCAGCACGAAGACCATCAGCTTGCAAGGCAGAATTTCCAGCAAAAATTCCATCAGTTTGGAAGGTTCACACACTTACCTTAAATACTTCAAAGTGAGTGTCAGCATCCTATTCTAAATATCAATACTCTATTGAAGGTTGGTGTTTAAAAGCCCCTGTTAAAAACAAGAAAATGTCTTTGGGCTCTAATGTACAGCAACCAAGGTAGGAGTAAAAAAAAAATAATTCACAGTATTCTAAGTTCAAAATACAATAGGATATTTGGGAAGGTTTCTTTGAAAGAAGCAAAGATGGAATTTAATTTTACATGAAAGGCATGACAGTTTCTTGCTTCCATTTTTCAGTGTCAACAATTCAGTATAAACTGCTGACATGCTGTTCCTAAAGACCTACATAATGAGTAAAGATGAAAAAAGCAAACAGTATCTATGAAATAAACTAAAAAGTCAATAAATTGAAATAGATTGAAATAAGCTGAAAGTCAAACAGAACAAGGAATGATCGCCAGCTCTACAACAACTACTCACCAGGGCAACCAGAAATTGTAGGGAAAACCCCACCATCAACAACAACTCTTTGAGTAAAGTCCTATAGAATTAAGTTTTGAAAAAACAGAGAAACAAAGTGTAGTATCATAGTTGTAAGAAAGAAAACCAAACCCAAAATTCAATTAGATGTGAGCACATAGTTCTGAAGCCATGAATTTCCATTCACATATGAGCTTTAGCCTCTGTTTGAAAATCCACTTTCCAAAAAACCACATGTATCTATCCCTTCCCTCACTCCCTTCTATAACATCAATGTCATTATCCAAGCACAGCTATACTCATCCCTCAGTCACGTCCTACTCTATTGGCAAGAATTTTAGGACAAATAAAATTTTAAAAACCACTAGGCTAAATAATGAAATGCTTCAACTACCATAAAAAAACCGTAACTGTCCAAGCTGATATCCTTCCATCCCAGTCCAAACTACTGATGCAAATTTGTTCACTGAAAAAGGGAAGATTATCATAACTTCTTGACATTTGACATAGATCTATTTGATGAAGCTGGGCCAATCTGCACAGCAAACTTCATTCAATTTTCCATTTGGAAGACTCAACAGTGACAGCAATATTTTTGTCACCATCAATGAAGTTTTGTCCCCAAGTGCAGCAAGACAATTCAGGATTAGCACAATGCTTAAAAATCTGGTATCCAAAAAAATCCAAAAGTAAGCAGGACACTACTCTTAGAATGCCAGCCTATGTTTTAGCTCTGGCAAAGTCCCCTACCAGCTTGAGCATTCATTCTTTCATTTCCATCATCCATTGTTAGCAGAAGGAAAATGCAGGATGTTTCTGTTATCATACTTTAGTGCCAGCTACAACAGAGAGCAAATAAACAGAACCTCAGCACACCTATTTTTCCCTTCCAATTAACAGCTCCAAGATTTGCTTCCAGAGACCCAAAACCTTTTTCAACAGTAGAAAATCATAGTATTCTATCTCAAATCAGCGCCCTTGTATATTTCAGTATTAAGACAATCTGTGCCCAAAAAGAGTCAAAATATCTGGATCAGAATATCATTTCTTTTTTCAATCCATAAAATAATCCTGGTTTATTTTAATGGAAAATCATTTTGGCTCAGGAAGAGTAGGTTGATTTAAAACCTAGAAGAAAGGCTGCTGTGTGTATACATGTCCTTCCTATACTCAAAATCAAAGAGCCAACTGCTCCTAATAATTGCTGTTTATTTCCATCTCACATTGCCTCCACTTCTGATTGCTTTTTAGATTGTTTTCATGGTTTGTCTAGTTCATTAAAATCATTCTCTATTATCTTCTGACTAACCAGTCTTGCTACCCTCAGTTTGGCTTTTCCACAGTTCACCATTACCCTACCATCTCTATTTTACCCTAAGAGTTTTACAGATTCTACTCTCTCTCACTTCTCTTACACCTTCTTCCACTTTTACTCTTCTCGAGTTTGCACCAGAAGTGCTTATTGCTACCCTTAAAATTCTAAGTATCCTATTATCCATTCAACCACTTTAGAACAAATGAATAGAAGCAGAGCATCCCTCCCTTGCCTCATGGGTAAAGCAATTCCTAGCTAGTGTAAGTATAAACATTACCTTTAGCTTGAACTGACACTAACTTGGTTTTAAGCTGCTACCAATCCTTGCACAGAAGCCAAGTCACATTGCTTCTAAGCAATGGCTGAGGAAAACAGCAAGTTTCCACCTGACCCACAACCTTTTTTTTTTAAAGAGGAAGCTAAAGACAGAAGTCAAATGTGAACACAATAAACAAAAGATACAGTATTTCAGATATATCCCATCATTTTCTACATGCCTCCTGTCTCATGATCTCAGAGTGACAGAGTAAGAGGAAAAACCAACACCTTGCACAGTAAAAGAGATGTTAAGTATGCATGTGTGTAAAGACCAGCTGTGAACCAGATGTGAGAGGCAATTTAGAGTTGGAAACACACAGACATACACAGGTTTCCACTGAGAAAGTGGAACGAATAGACAACAAAAGAGAGGAACCTCAACAATTTAGTCTTCTGAGGTGCTTGAAATAGACTAGATACATTTTTATCCTTCCATTCCATGACCCAATTGCTTCTTTATTTTTAGAAGACCTTACAGTAAATCTGTTGTGTCATGCTTGTGCTGTCAGACCATTGGGGTGGCAGGAAGGAGCCTCTATTACAGCATCATCTAGGGGGGACGGGAGGAAAAGCAGCCCACCAGAGTANAGGAACCTCAACAATTTAGTCTTCTGAGGTGCTTGAAATAGACTAGATACATTTTATCCTTCCATTCCATGACCCAATTGCTTCTTTATTTTTACAAGACCTTACAGTAAATCTGTTGTGTCATGCTTGTGCTGTCAGACCATTGGGGTGGCAGGAAGGAGCCTCTATTACAGCATCATCTAGGGGGGACGGGAGGAAAAGCAGCCCACCAGAGTATTGCTGCTGCTGCTCATGCCCAACAAGCTGCCCTGGAAGCATGAGATTCCTAGAGTCAGCAGGAGATGCAGTGAGTGCCAGCTCCTGTGAGAGAGGTAGGAACCAACTCAACATATATAGGAATATATATCAAAACTCAAGAGTGCTTGAGAATCCATGTTTAGCGAGAGGTCTTGCCACGAGCTGCTCAACAGCAGTAGTGAAAGGATTCTTCAGTTTGAATGGAAAACTCCTGGGAAATGCTACCCGTGAAGCAGTACTTCAGCTGTCAATGCTGTGCATTTATTATTCTCTCATCACACAGCTGGTTGGAATTGCCCATCTACGGACTCAGATGAACACAATGCCACTTCAGACTGGGTTTAGAATCGCTGTAGACAAAAAAAATATTTTGTTTCTTTAAAGAGCTCTGAATAAGTAAGTGAGCAAAACCACATGTACTTTCACTAAGAGCTTATTCCTATTTATGTAAGGCAGTTCATTTAAACCAGCTCCAAGAACATTTCCACTTTTCATGTGAACAGTGAAGCAAGCAGAATTTCTTCTCCCAATAGTTTCAAAAGTTAACGACAGAGGAAAAAACTGTATACTTCAAGCATACGATAAATTTACTATTTTCAGGTGTATCTCACAAAATTATTCAGGCTACATATGACAATAGATATGCTCAAGTGTATAGTGAAGATCAGTGACTATTTTAATAGTTAAGAAAGCAGTCTCTCTTTTATTTTCTTTGGTCTCTCGACAGAATTTCTCTTTTACAAAGATAAATTTGTTGGATTATGGTTTGATTGTTTGGATTACTGTTTGATTATTGTTGATAAATAAACTTTTATAAGCAGGATTTCATTATGGTGATTACAGATAGGGGAAAAAAACCCAAAAACATAAAAAGTTACAAAAGAAAACTAAATGGCTCCAGCAATGCCCTTCCAAACTCTGGAACAGTAACTCCACTAGACGCAAACTGTTCTATCCTGCTCGGGAGGTTGGCAGCTCTGTATCCGACACGAAGGGCGCCTGCAGACAGAGCTAAGCGACCTTCCCTGCTGGTCCTTTCGAGGGGAGCCGCGAATCCACGTGCTCGACCCCGACCCCAGCCCTCCACGCCCGGGGCACTGCGGCCACCGAGAACGACTTTGGGCTGCTCCGGCAGCTCCCAACGACTTTGGGACTCCGAGCAATTCCTGGCTCCAGTGCGCGATCGGCAGCGCACGGGGATCGGTGGGGAACTCCGTCAGCACCACGGGAATTACGTTATTCTCCGCTCCTTTTCTTACGGCTCAAGAAAATTGGATTACAGTCGTGTACGTCTACTTGTTGACTATGCCTCCTTGGGTGCGAAAGCCCCGTCAGAGGGTTTGGCTGCCGGGCACGGGGCGAATATCGGCGGGAAGAGCCCGCGCTTCCCGTGCAGGGCCTGGAGCCGAGCGGGAGCAGCCACCCCGCTATCGCGACAGCGGCTGCGCGACAGACTGGAAGCCGCCGCGGGCTGCTCCCTCCTCAGCGGCAGAGCCACGGGCAGCGTGAGGGGGAAGGCCGGGAACGGGCTCGCGGCACCGCGGCGAGGGAGAGGAGCTGCCGGCGGGGCCGGCACTGACCTTGCCAGTGGTGCCGTCTCCCAGCACCACCAGCTTGAGCTGGCGATCCGGACTCTCCTCCTCCTCCGAGTCCGACATGATCTCTACGGCCTCGGCGNAAAAACCAACACCTTGCACAGTAAAAGAGATGTTAAGTATGCATGTGTGTAAAGACCAGCTGTGAACCAGATGTGAGAGGCAATTTAGAGTTGGAAACACACAGACATACACAGGTTTCCACTGAGAAAGTGGAACGAATAGACAACAAAAGAGAGGAACCTCAACAATTTAGTCTTCTGAGGTGCTTGAAATAGACTAGATACATTTTATCCTTCCATTCCATGACCCAATTGCTTCTTTATTTTTACAAGACCTTACAGTAAATCTGTTGTGTCATGCTTGTGCTGTCAGACCATTGGGGTGGCAGGAAGGAGCCTCTATTACAGCATCATCTAGGGGGGACGGGAGGAAAAGCAGCCCACCAGAGCATTGCTGCTGCTCATGCCCAACAACCTGCCCTGGAAGCATGAGATTCCTAGAGTCAGCAGGAGATGCAGTGAGTGCCAGCTCCTGTGAGAGAGGTAGGAACCAACTCAACATATATAGGAATATATATCAAAACTCAAGAGTGCTTGAGAATCCATGTTTAGCGAGAGGTCTTGCCACGAGCTGCTCAACAGCAGTAGTGAAAGGATTCTTCAGTTTGAATGGAAAACTCCTGGGAAATGCTACCCGTGAAGCAGTACTTCAGCTGTCAATGCTGTGCATTTATTATTCTCTCATCACACAGCTGGTTGGAATTGCCCATCTACGGACTCAGATGAACACAATGCCACTTCAGACTGGGTTTAGAATCGCTGTAGACAAAAAAAATATTTTGTTTCTTTAAAGAGCTCTGAATAAGTAAGTGAGCAAAACCACATGTACTTTCACTAAGAGCTTATTCCTATTTATGTAAGGCAGTTCATTTAAACCAGCTCCAAGAACATTTCCACTTTTCATGTGAACAGTGAAGCAAGCAGAATTTCTTCTCCCAATAGTTTCAAAAGTTAACGACAGAGGAAAAAACTGTATACTTCAAGCATACGATAAATTTACTATTTTCAGGTGTATCTCACAAAATTATTCAGGCTACATATGACAATAGATATGCTCAAGTGTATAGTGAAGATCAGTGACTATTTTAATAGTTAAGAAAGCAGTCTCTCTTTTATTTTCTTTGGTCTCTCGACAGAATTTCTCTTTTACAAAGATAAATTTGTTGGATTATGGTTTGATTGTTTGGATTACTGTTTGATTATTGTTGATAAATAAACTTTTATAAGCAGGATTTCATTATGGTGATTACAGATAGGGGAAAAAAACCCAAAAACATAAAAAGTTACAAAAGAAAACTAAATGGCTCCAGCAATGCCCTTCCAAACTCTGGAACAGTAACTCCACTAGACGCAAACTGTTCTATCCTGCTCGGGAGGTTGGCAGCTCTGTATCCGACACGAAGGGCGCCTGCAGACAGAGCTAAGCGACCTTCCCTGCTGGTCCTTTCGAGGGGAGCCGCGAATCCACGTGCTCGACCCCGACCCCAGCCCTCCACGCCCGGGGCACTGCGGCCACCGAGAACGACTTTGGGCTGCTCCGGCAGCTCCCAACGACTTTGGGACTCCGAGCAATTCCTGGCTCCAGTGCGCGATCGGCAGCGCACGGGGATCGGTGGGGAACTCCGTCAGCACCACGGGAATTACGTTATTCTCCGCTCCTTTTCTTACGGCTCAAGAAAATTGGATTACAGTCGTGTACGTCTACTTGTTGACAATGCCTCCTTGGGTGCGAAAGCCCCGTCAGAGGGTTTGGCTGCCGGGCACGGGGCGAATATCGGCGGGAAGAGCCCGCGCTTCCCGTGCAGGGCCTGGAGCCGAGCGGGAGCAGCCACCCCGCTATCGCGACAGCGGCTGCGCGACAGACTGGAAGCCGCCGCGGGCTGCTCCCTCCTCAGCGGCAGAGCCACGGGCAGCGTGAGGGGGAAGGCCGGGAACGGGCTCGCGGCACCGCGGCGAGGGAGAGGAGCTGCCGGCGGGGCCGGCACTGACCTTGCCAGTGGTGCCGTCTCCCAGCACCACCAGCTTGAGCTGGCGATCCGGACTCTCCTCCTCCTCCGAGTCCGACATGATCTCTACGGCCTCGGCGAGGAAGAAGAGGCTGAGAGCAGACGGGAGGAGCCGGGTACAGGAGCGAGGACGGGACAAGGGGAAGAGCGAGCACTGCGCTCACGAAGCCGGCAACGACGCTGGAGCCACGGCCGCCATCTTCCTTCAGGGCGCCCTCCGTCGCTATGGTCCGCGCGGGACGAAACCAAGGACGGCGATGAGGGAAGGGGGGGAAGCGGTAGATTGCGGGCGGGAGCTACAGCAACAAGTCCAGCCGCTGCTTTGGGACACGCCCATCTCTGCCCCCTCAGGGTCAGGAGATGGTTCAGCCCGGCTCGCGGCCACACGCCGCGGCGGCTCGGGCCCGGCAGTGACGCTCCGTGCGGTAACCAAGCGCTGAGGGGCGGGGCCGTCTGGCGTGGGGCTGCCCTGTGGGGGGGGCGGTGTTTCGCTATGGCGGCTGCATGTGGCAACTAAATAAATAGTTATGGCAACCAAAACATAGAGTCACTGAATGGTTTGGCTTGGAAGGGACCTTAAACATCATCTCGTTCCAACGCCCCTGCCGTGGACAGGGTCGGCTTCAACTAGACCAGATTGCTCAAAGCCCCGTCCAGCCTGGCCTTGAACACTGTCAGAGATGGGGCAGCCACAGCTTCTCTGGGCAGCCTGTGCCAGTGCCTCACCACCCTCACAGTGGAGAATTTCTTCTTGGTAACTAATCTGACCCTGCACTCTTTCAGTTTAAAGCCATTCACCCTTGCTCTATCCCTACATGCACTTGAACGAGCTCCCTTTCTGGCTCCCGTGCCCGCTTTAGGGGGGTGCTGGAAGGCCTGTACAGTGAGGTCACCCTGGAGCCTTCTTTTCTGCAGACTGAACAATCTCAGTTCTAGGGACTCCACCACTTTCTTATACAATCTCAGAACTTTTCTATCCATATAGGCAATCAGTGAGAAAACTTGTTGAGGTAGCCCTCGCTGAATTTTAGACCATTACTTTATCACACAGCATGGCCAGGGAGAACAGGCTCTAGTCTCTTTGGTAACATCCCTCCCTGAGTTTGAAAACTGCCAGTGTCCCTTCGGCCTGTCATCTTTCCCATAGACTAAACAACTCCTCTTCAGTCAGTCTTTCCCTCGGTTGTCTTTTCTAGACTTCTGATTATTCTTGTTGCTTTCCTTTGGCCCCTCTCCACTTTCTTGCAGTACTGTGCCAAAAACTGGATACAGTGCTTCTGTTGAGGCCCTGGGAATACTGAGTAGAGTGGAAGTATTACTTCATGTGTCTTGCATACGAGACTTCTGTTTATATATCCCAGTATGATGTTTGTTTTCTTGACGGTATGACATTGCTGACTCATACCAATCCTGATTTACTAAAAAAAGCCTCTGGATCCTCTCCTGTTATTGGCATTTCATACATGTTGAAGCTTTATTTCTGTTTAACTCTAGTGCTTTCTGCTTTTTCTCATTGAATTTAATCCTATGTTTCAGGCTACTTGCATCATTTGTCAGTATAATTTTATTTATAATGTTGTCCTCCAAAATGCATGCCAACCATCCCAACTTGGTTATTTCTGGAAGTTTAAGAACCATACTGTCTATTCAAAAGTCATTAATATTGATATCAAATAGTACCAAATATCTTTAAGTCTCTATTTGACATATTTTTCCAGTATGAGTGACAACAATTCTTTGGGAATTGTTCATATGACAATTTGAAAAGAGACAGCTGGAACACTTTAAAGTATAGATGCATTCTAATGGGTTCAATAATAAGCCAAGAATTTCTAGAACAGCTTTGTATAATGCCTGAACAGCAATCATACCTGTTTCGGTCTCAGATTTTCTTTATGAAATGTATGTCTGAAAATTCCAGTGTTACAAGTACATTATTTTACTCAATCCTCAGCAGGATCAAGCAGGTTCCTCATTAATCATGTATTCATGTGTTTACACAATTGAGGCTTAAATGCTTTCCCAGTGATATTCTGGGGAAGAAAAAAAAAAGAGGGGAGGGCAGATACACCATAAAATACTTTAAATTCTAATGGAAAACAAGACACACACCTTTGTCACTCCATGCTTTGAATCAAATTAAATGTGTCATTCATTATTCTCCACTTCAGACCATCTTTTAGCCTAATTGTACTGCAAGTACTCTTAACTTGGCACTTCAGCAAGATCAACATCAGGGCTCAGCTGAACACCATTTCTTGGAAGGAAGAGCAATAGGGACAAACGTGGAATTTTCCTTTATGATTTCTGACATATTGAATAGTTGTACAATTGGCATTAGACTTTTAGACGTTCCACATCTCACTACAGGGAGGACAGGTGACTGATAAACCACTGTTGGTGGAACTGCTCATATTTCTGAAATTCTGCCTCAATCACACTAAAAAAATATATAAAATATTAAATTAATTTATTTTTTCTCTTTCATTTTCAATGTGGTATTCATGGGCTTAAATTTGTCTTGAGCCTGTGTATCTGATCTATTTAAATAAGCAGTTATATATTAAAGCATAATTTTGGAAATACACTGAATACATGTTGTGGATAAACATGCATGCTTGCTGTTGACCACCAAGAAAAATGAATGGAATCTATCCCAGGAGATGGTATAGTAATGCAATTGGACAGCTCAGCCCCCAAAAACCTCCTTGCTTAAGTGTATAAATGACAGAAATGTACTAAAATCCTGTTTACTGTATAAAAGGTCAGTGTACAAGGGGAAAGCTGCCAGGTGGAGTGAATGCTTTAACAATAATGCTACCAAAGAGTGTTGTTTACCATAATTTT
>VZTR01030512.1:1003934-1017521 GCA_013400775.1 Chaetops frenatus
CAGAGATGGGGCAGCCACAGCTTCTCTGGGCAGCCTGTGCCAGTGCCTCCCCACCCTCACAGTGGAGAATTTCTTCTTGGTAACTAATCTGACCCTGCACTCTTTCAGTTTAAAGCCATTCACCCTTGCTCTATCCCTACATGCACTTGAACGAGCTCCCTTTCTGGCTCCCGTGCCCGCTTTAGGGGGGTGCTGGAAGGCCTGTACAGTGAGGTCACCCTGGAGCCTTCTTTTCTGCAGACTGAACAATCTCAGTTCTAGGGACTCCACCACTTTCTTACACAATCTCAGAACTTTTCTATCCATATAGGCAATCAGTGAGAAAACTTGTTGAGGTAGCCCTCGCTGAATTTTAGACCATTACTTTATCACACAGCATGGCCAGGGAGAACAGGCTCTAGTCTCTTTGGTAACATCCCTCCCTGAGTTTGAAAACTGCCAGTGTCCCTTCGGCCTGTCATCTTTCCCATAGACTAAACAACTCCTCTTCAGTCAGTCTTTCCCTCGGTTGTCTTTTCTAGACTTCTGATTATTCTTGTTGCTTTCCTTTGGCCCCTCTCCACTTTCTTGCAGTACTGTGCCAAAAACTGGATACAGTGCTTCTGTTGAGGCCCTGGGAATACTGAGTAGAGTGGAAGTATTACTTCATGTGTCTTGCATACGAGACTTCTGTTTATATATCCCAGTATGATGTTTGTTTTCTTGACGGTATGACATTGCTGACTCATACCAATCCTGATTTACTAAAAAAGCCTCTGGATCCTCTCCTGTTATTGGCATTTCATACATGTTGAAGCTTTATTTCTGTTTAACTCTAGTGCTTTCTGCTTTTTCTCATTGAATTTAATCCTATGTTTCAGGCTACTTGCATCATTTGTCAGTATAATTTTATTTATAATGTTGTCCTCCAAAATGCATGCCAACCATCCCAACTTGGTTATTTCTGGAAGTTTAAGAACCATACTGTCTATTCAAAAGTCATTAATATTGATATCAAATAGTACCAAATATCTTTAAGTCTCTATTTGACATATTTTTCCAGTATGAGTGACAACAATTCTTTGGGAATTGTTCATATGACAATTTGAAAAGAGACAGCTGGAACACTTTAAAGTATAGATGCATTCTAATGGGTTCAATAATAAGCCAAGAATTTCTAGAACAGCTTTGTATAATGCCTGAACAGCAATCATACCTGTTTCGGTCTCAGATTTTCTTTATGAAATGTATGTCTGAAAATTCCAGTGTTACAAGTACATTATTTTACTCAATCCTCAGCAGGATCAAGCAGGTTCCTCATTAATCATGTATTCATGTGTTTACACAATTGAGGCTTAAATGCTTTCCCAGTGATATTCTGGGGAAGAAAAAAAAAAGAGGGGAGGGCAGATACACCATAAAATACTTTAAATTCTAATGGAAAACAAGACACACACCTTTGTCACTCCATGCTTTGAATCAAATTAAATGTGTCATTCATTATTCTCCACTTCAGACCATCTTTTAGCCTAATTGTACTGCAAGTACTCTTAACTTGGCACTTCAGCAAGATCAACATCAGGGCTCAGCTGAACACCATTTCTTGGAAGGAAGAGCAATAGGGACAAACGTGGAATTTTCCTTTATGATTTCTGACATATTGAATAGTTGTACAATTGGCATTAGACTTTTAGACGTTCCACATCTCACTACAGGGAGGACAGGTGACTGATAAACCACTGTTGGTGGAACTGCTCATATTTCTGAAATTCTGCCTCAATCACACTAAAAAAATATATAAAATATTAAATTAATTTTTTTTTAATCTTTCATTTTCAATGTGGTATTCATGGGCTTAAATTTGTCTTGAGCCTGTGTATCTGATCTATTTAAATAAGCAGTTATATATTAAAGCATAATTTTGGAAATACACTGAATACATGTTGTGGATAAACATGCATGCTTGCTGTTGACCACCAAGAAAAATGAATGGAATCTATCCCAGGAGATGGTATAGTAATGCAATTGGACAGCTCAGCCCCCAAAAACCTCCTTGCTTAAGTGTATAAATGACAGAAATGTACTAAAATCCTGTTTACTGTATAAAAGGTCAGTGTACAAGGGGAAAGCTGCCAGGTGGAGTGAATGCTTTAACAATAATGCTACCAAAGAGTGTTGTTTACCATAATTTTACTTTACTAGCATAACAGGGCAAACAATCTGACTTCAAATCTTTACACATCTTGCTTGCGATCTTCAGCAAGCACATTAACAGCATGGTGTGGTAATTTTATATAGAGTGGTACGAATTTTTGTTACCAACACATCCCCTCTGGGAGGCTTTCAGTTTGAACTAATTTTGTCATTGCCATCATTACTAAATATGGATAGCATCTTATAGATAAAAGAAAGCTATTCTGAAACTGTTTGATACTTTATGGTTAAAGGAAATACACGAAGTGTTTTGAAAAGCACTGGAATTAACAAACAGAACACTGCAGTAAAAAAAAATCATTGATGGCAATATAGAAATAATTTGAAACTCATACAGAATTTTAAAATACTTAGAAAAAAATCCTTAAGCAGGTGCTTTGAATAGTTTTCACAAAAAAGTTCCTAGGTCACCCAGTGACACAGAAAATAAATATATGTGTTGT
Organism: Chaetops frenatus; assembly: GCA_013400775.1. NCBI lineage: Eukaryota > Metazoa > Chordata > Aves > Passeriformes > Picathartidae > Chaetops > Chaetops frenatus. The sequence continues at coordinate 1,006,571 of VZTR01030512.1, forward strand.
TAAATAAATATATATTGTTAAATAAATATATATTGTTTGACATTCTGTCTGTGTTTTGATATTTGCTCTTGGGATTTGACTTTACTTCCTATGTATTTTATATTATTTCATTATAATGAAAATTCACTGCTAATCCACTTGTAATTGAGAATATTGTGAATAATAACTGAGATGAAAACAGTTTTAAAATTCCTGAATTTCATTAAGGCTACAAACAAGAAAGTAATTTCATCCTCCTTCTCTATCAAGTTTCGGCCTATTCCTTTACTTGACCATTTTCTACTGAGTTAAATCAGCTTCTTAATATGTGAAACAAATGGTATAGATGTTTTTCTATATCTGTACTTCAAAAAGCAAGGGAGGAGCTAAGTGACTTCATTTCAATTCCCTTCATTTCAATAGCTGTTGATCAGTGGAGCTGTGGGTTTTTGAAAACACCTCTCAGGAGTCCGTGGAAGGTTGCCTGGAAAAGTAAACCCAGAAGAGTTAGATTTAACCTACACAGACTTTCACTTACACTTGAGGACTTCGAAGAGCCTGTAAGATCAGTTGTTGCTGCTGCTCAATGCCATTGCTAGATCTTCCACCTTTATCAGCTGGACAGTGAGCTTAATAAACATTTTCACTTGGTTTGGTTCTTCAGAATATCACTGATGTTGTTTCGGCTCGGTTTCAGTTGCAAAGGCTCCACTACTTAAGGGCTTGGTAACTCACCCTAAGTAGAATCACTGCAACTGCTGAATGAGTTTTTGAGAGACAGAGGTAATAGAGTGTGACAGGAGGTGCCAGAGATGTTTAGGAGAGGAGATGGGCAGCAGTGGAAGAGTCAGAGCTTATATGTAGGTAGGAAAGAAGGGTTGTAAAGGGAAATTTGTGGGAATTTCTTGAGGGTCAGAGACAAGCGTGGGAGTTTTTAGTATTCACTCTTCACAGTCCACAACTTCTATGCAACATCTTCGTCCATCTCAAGAGACAGAGCCAGGTACCCAGCTCACCTCATCTGGGTTTAAAGGAACTTTCCTTCCTGGCCCCTGTGAATTTTTGTGCTGCTCTTGGATGCCGCTTGTTCCCTTCTTCACATTTTCCCCTACAAACCCTGGTTAAATTTGTTAGTGCAAGCCACTGATTTTCATTTCTGCTCATGTTTTGAGCTGGCAGTCAGAAATACTCTCTTTTTTTTCTCCTGTCAATTTGCTCCAGTTTAATTAGAAAACCATTTTTGGTAATCAGTTTCAGTTTGAAGAAGAAATAGCACAGTTCCAGTTTTGGTTCCTTTGCCCTCTTGTTCCTAGGTTACCCTGACTAAGTAATTGTGGCATACACAGTCAACCATGTTTGCAAATGCAAACTGTACAAATGCAAACTAGACCTCTGAATGTGGGAGGGGGCTTTTTAGAATATAGTATAAGATTCCATTCCCTTCATGCAAGTATCTAAAAAAGCACCAAAAATCATTACCTACATAGCAAATAGATGGATGCTTTTCGAAGGTCTGAGAAAAGGTGTGAATCAAGCTGAATGAGGTGGAATCTGCACTGAGAGAAAAAAGAATAGCATGTGTGAGAGCCTTCAACCTTTTTGCCATCCTCTTCAGGAATGCAGGGTCATTAGCTACTGAGTCATCTGTGCTGTCCTTTCAGCTCTTGATGGAAACAACACATTTCTCAGAGCAATTGACACGAACTGTGTCCTCTGTTACCAATACAAGATATTTTTTTCACTTTTTTTCTGCTTTTCCTGCCCATGCTTAGACAACAATATTCTTTCACTTGAGTTTCATTCATACTAATTTTTCTGTTTCAAGTCTCTGTAGCTGGGATGTGTAGGTGCTCCTCTTCTTCAAGGTGGAAATTGACATGACATTTATTTGAATGAGGAAAGTGTCCTTGAAAAGCAAAATTGTTGCCACAAAAGTGGAGTGTGCATTGAAAAAGAAAATATATTTACTTCCATTATAATGTTGGTTTTGCCACTCATCTCTGGAGCAGAGTAGAAAGCAGCTGTTGGTTTTGATTGCACTACAGATTTGCAAATAAAACTCAAACTGTTTCTACTTCATCAGCATCATCTCTAATGTCTTTACCAGACAGTGTTTTCTTCTGCACTGCTTGATGACTGTGCCTTGAGTGAAACTCAGTGATTAATGTGCCTGACTAGATGGACAACTGAGTGGAAATGGTAAATAATGACTTATTTTTATACATGTAAAAAACAGTTCCTACTCAAGTTGGAAGTCCTTGCTTTTGGAAGGGCATTCTTCCATCTTGCTTCCTGCTAACCTAAGGTCACTTAAGGAGTAACTGTTTTTAATGCTGTTGATTACAGTGATGTAAATGTCTCTGGCCCAGACACTGCAGTGAACAAGACTTTCCACACAGGAATATGGTTAAGCTGAAGGCCACAACATTTATGAACTACACTGCCTAATAAAACAGGGAAGAACCACTAGCCAGCTGTTCCCCACAAACTACTCAGTAAAACAGGACCAGTGAGGTTCACCAAGCACAAGACTGTGGAGGCCAAGCTAAATGTTTAAAAGAAAGCTGAACACATCCTCCCTCTGGCAAAAGTGACCAAGGTACGTGGTCCCTCCAAAACTGTCTCCTCCTACATTGTCTGTGCTGGGGAGGGGAGAGAAATGTCAGCAGTAACTTTTTTATCTGTGTAAAGGCGCTGCCTCTTTCCCTGTATTGTGCAAAGGGAAATAGCTCACTGACACCTGGCTAGTATTTAAGACATGAGCAGTAATTCTAGCCGCAGCTAACATGAAAATCCCACACTGGAAACCTGCTCTCCAGTTGTGTGAATGGACAAACAAGTTCTCTTGTCTTTCCACTAGCTGAATGTACTAATAAAGCCACACCACATTTTCAGTGTGGTGAACACTTTTTCCTCACTAAAGCACACTATCCCACTCAGAGTATAAAGTCCATCAACAATCAGGCTAACAGCAGCAACAGTTACAGAAAGACAAGAGGTCAAAAAGACCTTCAGAATAAGAACTAATTTATAAAGGAAGTACTGCTAACTTCTACTGAGAGGGTCATGCAAATTCAGAATTTCCCACATGAACACAGAGGATCACTGAGAACTCCTGTTTCTTGTCTCCAAACCACAATGCTTGTTAGAATAGTGAAGAAGACTGTCTTTCTCACAGTCTTGACCAGTTCAAAAAAAAAGCCATGGGTTTTTTTATCCTTTTATAACAAGAGGGAAAATCTAGAATTGTTTCCTAGCATGTTCTGCAGGTTTGGAAGGACCCACCTGAATCACTGGTGTCTTTTTGTAGAATTCCTGGAGGAAACCATCAAGTTCCATCACAAAAGCAGGAAAGCTCTTTTCCCTCACCACTCCTGGAAGTTTGTTCTAGAGCCTGGTGGTTTAATTCCATGTAGTGAGTTTACTCTTCCAATTCTTTCCCCAGTCCTGCTGATGGTGGAGCGTGCAAGCAGCTGCATGGGGCTTGGTTGCCAGCTGGGGTGAAACCACAACACCCCACCTGACTGAGAAGCTCCCACCTGGTCACTTGCTCACTCTCCCTCAGCAGGAGCAGGGACAGAATCAGAAGGACAAAAGCAAGAGATTAATGTTGAGATAATTGCAGTTTAATACGTGAAACAAAGCACACACATGCAAATTAACTTTGGGTTTTTTGGATGGGTTTTTTTTTAGGAATTAATTCTCTACACACCATCATTAGGCAGAAGTTTAGATGCTTCCTGGAAGGCAGAGCCTCAGCATGCCTATTTGGGAAGACAAGTATAATAATCTCAAATGTCCACTTTCCTCCCCCTTTTCCCCAGCTTTTTTTACTGTACAAAATATTTGCATTTGCTTTTTTCACACAGAAATCACATCTCCAGTAAATCTAGTAGCCATCTCATTATTCTCTTAAACTGTTAGCTATTAAATCTCATCTTCTCCTGAAGATTTAGTTACTAGTTTCCAAGTGTATGACTTTGCACTCTATATGGCTGAATCTTACCCCACCTCAAGGGGTGAGTTATCCAGTTCTCTTGGTCCAGTATCTTGAGCCTCTGCTGTAGCTTCCCAAAATCCTCTTACCAGTTAATCAGCCTGATCCAGCTTTTTGTGAGCAGCTAATTAGAAATGCATTACACAATATGGCACCTAAAACTTACTGCTCAGGTAGCCCATCCCCTGCAACCTGATAGTTCTTTCAGTGACATCCATCATAATTTTCTCTTTATCTAATTCTCCCATTTTCACCTTATCTACTGATTTACACTTTTGTGGCTTAATGTGTAGCTACTCTCTGTGAAAATCCACATAGATGGTATCTTCCTGAGGTGGATTGACCTTGGCTGGGTGCCAGGTGCCCACCAAAGCCACTCTATCACTCCCTTCCTCAGCTGCACAGGGGAGACAAAATACAATGTAAGGTTCATGGGTTGGGATGAGGGCAGGGAGAGATCTCTCACCAACTACCATCATGGGCAAAACCAACTTGACTTGGGGAAATTAGTGTTATTTATTACCAATCAAATCAGAGTAGGAAAAAGAGAAATAAACCCAAAACTTAAAACATCTTTCCGTCACCCCTCCCTTTTTCCCGGGCTCATTCACTCCCAGGTTGTCTAGGTTCTTCCCCCGAGGGGTGCAGGAAGGTAAAGAATAGGGTCTGTGGTCAGTTCATCACATATTGTGTCTACCTCTTCTTCCTCTGCAGGGAAGGACTCCTCACACTCTTTCTTTCCCTGCTTCACCACAGGCTTCCCAAGGGTCACAGCCTCCCTCAGGGATCTGCCTGTTCCAGTATGGGGTCCTCTAGGGGCTGCTGGTGGATCTCTGCTCCACCATGGACCTCAACAGAGCACCTGCCTCTCCAAGGTCTGCACTACAGGCTGCAGGGGGATAAATCTCTGCTCCTCTGCCTGGCACATCTCCTTCACCTCCTTCTTCACCGGCCTCGGTGTCTGCACATTTGCTCCTCTCACATATTCTCACTTCTCTCTTCAGATGCACTTGTGCAGGTTTTTCCCCCCCCCTCTCCTTAACTCCTAGAGGTGCTGCTGCTGTTGCTGTTGGCTTGACCTTGGCCAATGGCAGGTCCATTTTGGACCCAGCTGGCATTTGTTCTGTCAGACATGAGGGAAGCTTCTGGCGGCTTCTCACAGAAGACACCCCTGTATGTCCACCCTCACACCCTGCTACCAAAACCTGGACACACAAACCCAATACGCCATCATGTCTAAATTGCCCCTAAAAAATCTTTCAGCGAATCAACTGTCGCATTAATGTGACACGAGGTAAACCTGTGTTGCAATGTATCCGGTTTTTCACTCGCCTAAAGGTCCTTATTAACATTCTTTTTCACTCTGAACTATATGCCAAAAGAAATCCCTTGGAAACATGTCAATTAGAGCCTTTATATTACCTATCAGTCTGCGAAGTCTGTGTGAACAATTCAGAAGACAAACTCAATTTTCTGAATAAATTAGTAATTGAAAATTATTTTTTAATATAATTTAAGATTAATATGATACTGAATATATCCCTTTCGGCACTTTTATGATCAGCATCTACAGCAATAGTTATTCACTATTGATCTTCTTCCAAGGAACTGCAAATACATGAGTTGAATGAATCTTGACATTAGAAACCCACTGCCATCTCCTTTCTGCCAAGTCTAGTCTGCTCAAAATCATGTATGTTGTCAGCCTCAAAGGCAAGAACAGAGCTCAGGGTTTCCTACTTTGACCTCTCCCAATATACATTTATCTCCACCATTAAACTGCAGATGTTATAGTCATGACAGTGCAATTCTGTGTTCACTGCAGCACATGCCAACCATGCTTTCAGAGTGCTCAGAGCTGATTAGTTCCCAGATTCCTAGACTCTATTGTAGTGGTCACTGTAAAGCCTCTACTCCTCTGCTCCTTCACTGTGCAATCTCATCTATAAGTACTTGGCAGCTGGAAGGTACTGATGATCCAGTACAGTTGTCTGTCATATTTTATAAAATTGTCTCATTGTTCCTTGGTTGTCCCCCACGACTGTGGCAAATTTCTTTCTTTTTCTCCAAATTGTGATTTGCAGTTTTTAAGAACAAAGATGATCTATTGGCTATACCAGTGTACATCACCTAGTGAACTGAGATCCTCATGTCTGACTACAGATTTTAGCTGCTGTGAATATTCAAGCAGGGCAGTCAGGTGTATAGCTCAGTCTGGAGTTATTGGATGCACACTTTCCTGTGAAAATTTCATGGGAGAGGTAGGTTTGCACTGACTGCAGACATCCAAGACTTATTTTCTTGAGCAGACAACTATTCCAGTCCAAAATTAATTTGAAATATCTGTGAGGTGTCATTTAGTATCCTCCAATTCAGCTATGTCCTGTTGCTAGAATCTATATGATACAGTACTCCAGAGAGTGAAGCCTAGCATTTCCTCCACAAACCATCCAGCCACCATCAGCTGTGCCATTTCACTGCCACATCAGCAAATGAACCCCAGTGTTCTTTGCCAGAAAATGATCCCCATTGGAATAGTTTAATGTAACATCCTAAACAGCTTTGAAATGTCTTCTGTGCCCAATAGGCAGGCGTGTCACTGCTGCTGTGGCACAGAAGCCAACAGCTGCAGCAGTTCAGCATGTCACCATCCACACCCCCTCCATGGTTTGTACCACCATTGGCAGCAATGAACATGCACCCACATCTCACCCACACCACAGCCTCACCTGAGCTCGTCTTCATCAGCCATGACATGAGCAATCAGGCTGGGCACAAGTCCCTCCAGCTGCTTCAGCTGCTGTGACATCCAGCAAACTGGAGAGCAGATGTCCTGGCTGGGAGCTGGGGAGCAATTCATTAGCTGACATGTCATAACTCTAATAAACATGCTGTCTTAGACATTATTTATATCATTTAGCACAGTAAAGTTCACAGCTCAGTGTCAATGTGCCTCAGCTGGAATGACAAAAAACTATTATTTCTGATAGTCTTTCTGTTTATCTTCCTTATTGCACATGACAAACTAAAATAAGAACTATCTCCCAATTTTCCATAAGGGACTATGGCCAGCAGAATTACGTCTCTGGGATAACTGATTTTCAAACCCCTACTTTGTATCAATTTTCTTCTGATGTGGTATCAAATGTTGTGACTCACTCAAAGTGTTTTTCCTCAACATTAGTTTATGTGCTTCCAAACTAATTTCTTCCTAGGAAACTTTACATCTTGAGGGCAGTTATATTACTGCTGCCAAAACTGTAGGTGTTTCTGATGGAGATGAAGTGCTTTATGGCATGATTATCTCAGATCTACATTGAGCCAAACCATAGAGATGTATTAGCAACATGATAAATATAGAAAATACTAGGGAAGAGAGTTAGGAGGAGCACAAAAGAAAAAACTGAAGGAAAACTGTGACAGAATTTGCATATCTAATTCTGTACTCAAGTAGACCAAGAAGAAACATTGCAATTAAAGTTTTAAGAACATGCAATTATTACTAGTGGAAGATTAAGTACTATTTTCTGTTTCCTGAGGATTCTGCCACATATACTTTTAACATTTTATAATGGATCCGTTTCTGTTGTATTTACCTTACTTCATTTAGGCAAAATTCTTGCCAGTTAATAACACACTCAAATTCATATTCAGTTTGACAATATATTCAATGAATCGAGAGCTTACTCAGCTTATCGCATAGACTTAATGAAATACTATTAAAAAAATCTAGACTGCTATGAGAATTGAGATTAAGACTTAAAATTATATGTGGTGTCTCTTTAATCCTTCTCATCATTCAATACAATTTGAAACATTTGGAGTGATTTTCTATTCTTACTTGTAACTAGAATACATGTTTTCCAAAGGAAATATGATATCTGAGTTGCTGGAGTTCCTTTTAAATGGACAAATGTACACCTACAGACACAGACACAGAGAGTATGTATCTGTGACTGCTGGAGCACATCAAGTGAAGTGGCTGGATTTTAGATCCCTGCTGGCAAACACAAACCTGTTGGATGCTGTGCAATTCTGTCACTTCACTTTGGTTCTTTGGTGGCAGTTGCAATCTTCTGAAAAAAAAAAAAAAATTGGTCTCATAAATTTCTGAGCTGTTTGGCCGAGTTCCTGCAATCCTTTGCCTATGCAAAACTGCCTGCTCCTCAAGCTTTGTTATACAGTAGAATATTACCAAAGTTCTCCACTGATCTCACTCTGTCATGCACGAACTTTTCCAAGATATTGCCTTCTAGATTTCAGCTTTAACTGGTAGGCGTTAGTATGTTTTCATTTTCCTGAGTCAGGCAATCTCTGTCTCAAGAGCAAAACAAGGATCCTTCAGCCAGACTCTTGCACTGCACATGCAAAAAATTTTCTTGAGATCAAAGGAGAAAATCTGGCTGGTCTGAAGGGTGATATCCCCACTAATCCTGTTTTATTTTCTGCCTAGTGAGAATGAAGAGCAGAAAACTTTACACAATATAAAATGTAAACATAACAGAGGGCATGAGCCTGTCAGCCTGTCATTGACATGAGACATGAAGACCTGGATCTTGACAAGGATATTTTGTGAGCAAAGGCAATAATGAGGTTTTGAAAAACACACATTTAAGAGTAATGGATGCTTTAGAGCTGTGCTCCTACAAGTTGTGATTTAAAAGGCTGGAGGCTTCAATCTGAACCACTAAAATTCAAAATGACAGAAACTTAGAAAATTTTATTGCTCTGCATTTAACAAAATTTACATTTACAAGCTGTCAGTTTGAAATGCTGAATAACTCATAGTTTAGAACACTGAACACCAGTTTTAATTACTCTTGCAGTTCATTGCTTCCTACTTAGAATCTTTCTCAGATACCCAGAATAATCTTTCCATCCCACACTTTTGCTATCTCTCTTAATTCATCTTTGGCCCCAAAAATATATTGACTTTGACAGAAGGTCAGGGAAAGAAATGCATCTTTTTTTTTTTTTTTGCCATTAAAAAACCCCAAAAAACAAACAAAAAAACAAACAAACAAACAAAAACAACACACAAAAGAAACCCCCACCCTATCCATAATGAAAAGATCCCTTTCTGCTTGCTTAATGTGATAATATAAGAACATTAAGGCCAGTGTACCAGTGTAACCAGTGCTTGGTTGCTTTGGGTATCTGGATTTTTTTTGTTAATTTACAGACTTAATTATGTAGGCTCTTAAATTCACAGCATTGGTGGGTGGGAAGGTAGATGGTTAATGAAAAAACACAGAGTAGGAAACTTCTGTTTTATATATATCTTGGGTAATATTTTTAGGAGAACAAGGATCAAAGATTGTAATTTAAAGAAACTCTCAAGACAGGAATAAATGTACATGACTTTAAGGCACCCCTAAAAATTATGGGATGGCTAATATCCCCACGATTCTGTGGTCTGTTCTAAAACAAAAATATTAAGCCAAATGTTTGGCACTATATAATAAAAACAGATTATCTAATGGTTTCCAGTGGGAAATATGAGAAAGAGCATTCATAAAGACTCTGTAATAGTTATGAATTATAAAGACTTTCTCATTTTCAGCATGAACTGAGACCCCAATAGAAACTGTTAGATTTTTATTCACATGCCCTCAAAGGGGGACTGCACATGGACATTTTTAATTAACATTATTTGCAACACCTTACTCAAGTTGTTCATTATTGATTTGACATGTTTTGAAGTCCTGACCAGAAAGTTTTCATCACTTACTCTAATAACACCATTCTTACATGATTTTAATACTTTTAAAGGGTTACAGTGATTTACAATCTATACTTATTTTAATGAAGAAAGAAAACAATATTTAAGTAATCAAGGTCATAACATTAAAAAAAAGTCAGGAAACGTAAAATAAACTTTGGGTCATTATCTTTGGCATGCCATTAGGCCTTCTCTGTAAGAAAAAACAAGTAAAAAATGAAGGTACAATTTGACAGCACTTTTGTATTTCCAGAGATGCCCATTTTGTTGCCATTTCACTCTTCCCTTTTCAGCTGCCCAAAATGTTTTGACATTTATTACTGGGTATAAAACAGATATATCAACTTTAGTTCACCTACATCTGTCATCAGTTTAAATTATTAAGATAGGGTAAAATGTCTTTGTCTTGCCTCATTTGAATGATTTTCCTTAGCTTTTCTCTTGCATGCAGGTTTGGCTATTGAAGCCAGAAGTATGTGGTGAGTCTGCAGAGATTTGTCTGAGGTTATGGCATTGGTAACAAAGCCAGAAAATAGGCAGTAATGTATTGATGTGGACTTCATGTTTGTGTCTTCAAGGGATAAATAAATTCCGCTACTTTCATCCTAGAGAATGGTAAACAACTAGAAGAAAAGTGTCTGGAGAGAGCTGAGAGTACCTGAGAGCTGTACCGTGATAGAGACAGAGAAACCTGCTCATCTTCACGAAGATCTGGCAGGCTCAAATATGCTTAAACTTTGCTCTTTAGCTAGAAGCTAAAATGATGAAATTTAGCCTTTTAAAAAAAACGGGCACTTGGCACCTCCCTTTGAGAGCATGTGTTTAACTGTCTCAGCTACACCTTTTATGTTCACAACTGCTCCAGTTCGTTGAGATTGGTTTCGTACATAACAGCTGGAACTGTAGAACACAAGATGGCAGTGTCAGACACCACTGACTCTACCAGCGACTGTGGGACGGTCCTGCGGGATCCCCCGCGAGAAGGGACAAAGAAGAGCTGAGGACTTCGTCCTTTCTTTTATACCACTGCAGAACGATTGCTAAGAAGAGAGACCTTTCTATTCCAGCAATACCTAGAAAATACTTTGCAGGAGGAGTAAAGATACACTCTGCAGAACAGGTTTTGCTCCACACAATTCTCTCAGGTCTCCAGGTCTAAGGTGGTGTGTTAAGACATACAGTAATATGTATCTTACAAAGTTATCAAGGAAAAAGGACCTTCTGTCGATGGAACATAGCTTTTTTTTTTTTTT
>VZTR01030512.1:1017565-1029146 GCA_013400775.1 Chaetops frenatus
TCTAGATGGATACATATAGTAAGAGACTAATCTTTGTCAAAGACATATAGGGAAATTTTTTTACTAGTTCTTGAATGCCATGGTGTTTTTTCTGATTTTAGGAAGCTCACTATAATCAATGAGGGCGTGCATGTCAAAGTCAGAGTGGAGAAGGTGCAAACGTGATCCAAACTGTGGCAAAAGCCCCAAACCGAACCTGCCTGAAATGGAGCAGAGTCCAGACACCTGGCAGAAACTTTAGGGTAAAGTAACTTTAAAGACCCTTTAATCAAACCTGTATGTCCAAAGGAGGGAAGGTCATTAGCAATTACTGTTCTGCTGAATTTGAGGGATTCTTACTGGGGTGTTCTTCATTACTTCCTCAGTACTACCGAGCACCTCAGCCCCCTTCCCGCTCCCACTGAGGGACGCGGCTCTATTCCTTTGCATAACGCAGTTCGGAGCTCCAGTCTGGGAACTGCGGGGTCCCCCGGCGGTGCGTTTGGCCCCGCCTGAGGACGGGCGTTTCAGCCCAGCCTGCCTTGCCCAGGCGAGAAGCCCCGCTCCCGACAGTCAGGCGGTACCTGCTGACACGCAGTTGCTCTAGTTTTTTAGTATGTACTGGGCTGGTGATTTGGGGTTTTTTTCCATCATGTCTACCTCGAATTAGCGGGCTGAGAAAGTATTTTATTTAATTCTTGAGGAAAGTGAAGTAACACTTCAGACGTGCCTTCGAAGTTTAACTAGAAATAAGGTTCCTCATCAAAATACCTCCCCGGGAGCCGAGAAACTTCAGATAGGCAACTCCTCTAGTCTTTATTATAAAGTATATGGACGGCTAAATCCTTGCATTTGCTGGTTTAAAAAGGCTGTGAGAAGCCATTTCCTGCACCTCAGCTATCGAAAGCGGGGGCCGGTGTGTTTGCCCTCTGCGAGGCCGTTTTGCTGCCGAGGCAGATGCAGCAGGCCAGGGGCGGTGCCGGGCGGCGGCCAGGCCGGATTCAGCACTTTCCCGACGATGACAGTTCCCTCTCGCCACACCGAGCCGGAGTCCGGCGGCTTTGCCCCGGCGGTGCCCCCTCCGCATCCCTGCCCCGTCCCTCGGTCCCCTCGCCCCGCCGCTGCCCACAGTCTCTGTGTCAGTGCCCAGTGGAGAAACGAGTTCATGAGTGGGTTTTGTAGAAGCACTCGGGGGAAACAGCCTGGGAACTCGTCTCACCACGGGTACTGAGAAGGCCCGGGTAATGCCCCAACATGCTCCGCTGTGTGGTCCTCACGCCGGTAACCACCAGCCCCTTGTCTGTCCCGCTGGAAACACGCGTGCCTGCGTGGCCCTGTCTGGGCTTCTCTGTCGCTCTGACTACTCACTGGGCTGCCTCAGGGAGCATTGCAATGCGGGGCAGAGCAGCACAACCTCGGGATCTGACTTGTTTCCTTCTCTGCCCATCCTTGCAATGTGACTGTGGTATCCACAGTCAGTTATTCCTGACGAAGGAAATGTTTCATGTGACTCTTCAAACGTTAATGCAGCAGAAATACCCTGTGTTTAAGAAGCAGACGATGCCTGCCGCTCAACAGAAACGCGAAGTGTCTGCCTTGCAGCACTTGGGCAGGAATGTTGTTCTATCGACGTTGCAGTGGCGCTTCCGTCATGTGGAGATTAAAGTCAGACAACGGCGGCTCCATTCGTTTATTCGCAAAACCAAAACCAAAAAAAACCTCCAAAAAACAACTAAACAAACAAACGAGAAACAAATAAAACCAAACAATCCCAAAGAAATCACCCAGGGTGAATCCTCACACTTCGTTTTCGCCAAACGAGACCCAGTGCAGGGGCGTATCGGTTCGCAGAGCGAGTGGATGCCCCGACGGCCGGGCCGAGCCGGGCGACTGACGCTGGGACAGAGGCACGGAGCTGCCGATTGTGCTTCCATTGGCTGCACAGGGTCCCACAGAGACACCTTACATCGTGTGCATCTAATTTCCAGGGAAACTGCGGAGGTAAATACCCCAGGAAACGTGGTGGAAGCAATGGAAATTCACTGCGCGCCCTGTTTGCAGCTGAACCTCCCCGTCACGCTTTGCTGTCTCTCCCACAGAGGACAGTTCAAGGCCATGTGTCGTGGAGGATTGAAGCACAAATACACGCGGGTTTCCCTGACCGTGATGGTGGTAAGAGCGGCGGGAAGGGAACAGCCCGCAGGGACGGCCGTGGCTCCCGGATCAAGCCGCTTTCCGTCTGGGATTCCTCCGAGGCGTGTAAGCGCCCCGGGGGCGAGCACAGCCCGGCTGGCCCGAAGGGCGCTGGGGCGGGGAGAGGAGGGCCCGGCTGCTCCGCGTGGGACTCGCTCCTGTCCCCACGGCCCGCCCCACGCACAGCCACGGCCGCGGAGCTTGCACTGCCGTCCGGGGGCTTGCGACAGCGAGCAGCCGAGCTCCGGCCGCCTGGGGAAAGGCCGGGGGTGCCGGGGGGTGGGTGGCATCCCAGGTGCCCCGCTCAGGCGAGAGGGGCTCGCTGCAAATGTCATCAGGACTTCGCCGCCGAGACCGGCGCGTTTCAGCCACATATGGTGGGTGGATTTAGGTGTCAAAAGCCGGCGAATTAGAAATGGTAATTGTCCGTCATTATGGGTGAAACGCGATCTATCACAACAACTGGAACATGTCTGGGCGCTAGCAAAAATAATTTGAATGATTAGCGATCATTATGGATGTCAAGCCGCGTCCATTAAGTTGTATGAAGAAATTATCCTTGACGTGCGAAATCAAACTACAAATACACAGGCCTGGCATTGAGAAGATCCTCCCTGCCGGGCCGCGGGAGGCCGGGAGCAGCCCCGCGGGGCGCTGGCAGGGCCCGGGAGAGGTACTGGGACTGCTGCGCTGCCGGAGCCGGGACGCCGGGCGCTCCCGCCCCTCTGTCCGCAGCGACCGGTGATGAGAGCTCTGCCCCGAGCTTGCATGGCCCTGCTCACTGCGAGGGGACAGGGGACAGGCGCTCGATCAGTCAGAGAAGGTTTTGCAGGGCGTGGGAAGCAAGAAGCAGAGAGCCGGGCAGGATGCGGCAGCGATGGGAGGTTGTCCCGAGCAGCCAGCAGGCACCTCCCGGAGGTGCAGGAGAGAAAAGATGGAGAGAACTCCTGGAATATGTCTGCTGCCAGGCACACGCTGCATCCCCCGTAGCTGCTCCTTTCCTTGGCGTGAGGGGATGTCCGGGGACCGTCTCCCCTGGTCCCGCGGGGGTGCAGCGGCCCCGGCCCCTCCGCGTTCTCCAGCCCGCAGCCGCCGCCCCCCGCTCAGCCCCGCAGCGCCTGCCCGGCCGAGGGCTTTGCCACCCCACTGAAAACAACATTATTCCCGAGGCGAAATCGGTTCACAAGCAGTTTCCATGTTGCAAATCTTGCATATATTATTTTCTAAGATAAAAATGTCGGGGTTTTCCTTTTGACGTTCACCCCGTACAGGGGGCTTGGGATAGATTTTTTTTCTTGCCCCTTCGTTTCTGTTCCTTCTTTAAAGAAATAATTTGTTCGCAAAAACGAAGTGATTATTTCAGTATCTTTTGGAAGTATTTTGGGTAAAACTACCCAAATTGGTAGTTTTTTGGGTTTGTAAAACTACCCAAAACTACCAAAACTACTATTATTGTGTACCCACGAGCCATGATGTGACATGGACATCTAAACACAACTTCCCAGTGGCCGCGAATCCGCGCAGCAAAAGGCAAAAGCTCTTCTCGAAGACCGAGGAAACCCATCTGCTTCTTCGAGACATTATTTTTAATCCGGAAAGTTAGTAAAATTTCAGACAAATTAAAGGAACCTTCACAGTTACTTGACAGAATCACTGTTTGCACCCCTGCAGAGTGAGGTTTATAACCAGCGATTGAGCACACGTGTTCTTTTCTTGTTCTGGTCGCTGGGAAAATGTAATACGTCCATAGAAGTCCTCCCTTTGCCACCATTTTTCATTCTTAACTGAATAAAGACAACAGCGAATCGTCTACTACTACTGCTACTACTACTGCTACTACTACTACTACTATTATTATTATCATTATTATTATTATTATTATTATTATTATTATTATTATTATTATTATTATTATTATTATTATTATTATTATGCCAAGTAAAGACTATTTGTCTTATGTGGTTATTTTGAAGTACTCTGCCGCCGTGCAGAACAGAGTGGCAATGCCGCCATCTCGGTTAAATCCACGCAGGACACGAAAGAAAACGTCCCCGTGGCTTCTCGAGGCTGCCTTGGGGGCTGCCCACCCCGCCACCCCCCTGGCGCAGCCCGGGATCGCAGTCGAGTGCCAAAAGGTAAATCCCAAACACGATCTGTTCCCTCGCTTTTGCCTCCCAAGCAGAGGAGCTCGGCACAAACCCCGCCACCGAGTCCTAGCTCTGCCGACAGCCGGCAGAACTGGCTCCCCTCCCTCCCCTTCCAGCCTACCCTGCTTTATTCGTACAGTTTGCAAATCTCTATTATTTCCGCACAAGCCAAAAATAATATTAGTCCTCTCCACGCGCATTTCATCCCTAATTATCACTCGAGTCCTTTGCGACACAAGGCGTTTCTCTGGCCAGTTTAAGCGCGGAGCAGATCCATGGGCAAAGTGATTTACCCCGACCCGAGAGCCAAGCAGCGGGGGTTTCGCCGTCGGACCACTTCAACGGAGAGCGGATCACCGGTGCCGAGAGGGCTCCTCAGACCGCCGGAGCCGGCAGGCAGAGTCGGGCTCTGAATCAGCGGGCAGAGGTATTTTTCAGAGTCATCACCGCCTGCAAGATTTGCTTTCCGCACAGAGCAATTTAGGAAACAACGCCGTAACCCGCTGCCCACGGCGAGCAGCGGCTCCTGTCCCGTGAGTGCTCGCCCCAGCGCCGGCCCCGGCCTGGCAGCCACGCCCCGGCCGCCCCTCTGCCCGGCCGCCGGCGCCCCTGCTCGCACGCTGATACCCTCCAGACCCGGAAAGCTGAAAATCAGACCCGTCTTTTCCTTTTCACCCGTTTTATGGTTTTCTACTATTCTTTTGGAAGCACTGTGTAACTTGTCAATCGCCGCGCATTAAAAGCCTGCGTGTGGCCTTTCTAGGTCCCATGCTTTTTTTTTTTAATCTTCCTTTTATTTTTTTAATAAAGAAAAAAATGTTTAAAAGATCTATGGGCATCTAAACCTTTATTATTATTATTATTATTATTATTATTATTATTATTATTATTATTCTCTCTGGTCGGAAGGACATCGTTCACCAGTTCTGGTGGCTATTTGCACCCCTTTGGAGACAGTAGGTATTCCCTGTGGGTCTCCTTCTGCCCCCCTTTCTGTCTCTCCCGGCGCCGAGCCACTGCTGCGGGAGAGACTTCCCTGGCTAGTTGCTGTTTTAGCAGAGGATCTGTTGCTGGCTGCCATCCGTGTCCTTTGGGAGCCCAAGCCATGGCCTCTTTACTACCGAGTCAGATTTTAGACAAGAAGCCACAGGCGCACCTGAGAACGCCAAAACGGCTTCACCTGCAGCTCTGCAGCCACCACTCCCAGCTCTAATTTTTTTCGAGGATCACCCCGACTATCGTCAGCATCACTTGGGATGGCTAACACCTCTAGTGGCTTCGGAATGGGGCAACAGGCCTGGGGAAACACCGGAGGAAGAGCCGGGGATGGTTCTTCAGCCACACCAAGGGCCTAGGACCGAGGAGCCAAACCCCTCATCCTCTGCCAGGGTTTTCCTCTGTGGGCCGTAGGACCTGTGTAGGAGTGAGCCAGAGAGGTGTCTGCGGCTGTGGGTGAAGGAGGGCAGCCCTCTTCTCTGACCTGCCCCAGGCACCGCGACACCCCCATCCCGGGCCGGCCCGGGCGTGAACTCGCCCTCTCTCTCCGCTCCATCCCTCCCTTAAAAAAAAAAACAAAACAAAAAAAAAAAAAAAAAAAAAAAAAAAAAAACAACACAAAAAAAAAAAAAAAAAAAAAAAAAAAAAAAAAAAAACAAAACAAAAAAAAAACCGAACGAAACACAAAGCAAAACAAAAAGCCCACACCACAAATATTAAACATATTCTAGGAAAAGGGCAAGCCCCACCTGCGGGTAAGAAGCCGCCCGCTCCCGCCGTGCCTCAGCAAGGAGCCGGCCAGGAAGCGGGCAGCCGCGGTGCGGAGCCGCCCCGGGGCGGGTCGGTGCTGCTGCCCGAGCGCGGAGCCGTGCGGAGGTACCGCAGGCAGCAGCCCCAGCGGGGCTGGAAGCCCCCGGGCAGAGCCTGCCGGCCCACCGGAGCAGGGAGCGCTGCCTGTCCCGGAGCTGTGCCGTGTCCCGGCACTGACCGGCGTGACTCCCGGTTGGGAAAAGCGTCATTTGCTCCCTCATTCACCTTGCTCCCCGGTTAATCACGCTGTTCCCCGCAGCAGCGGACAACGCAAAGGAACAGTCCACTTTCTTGCGGCTTTCGGAGGGGTTGGGAGAGGTAATATCCCTAGTTATGTGGCCGGGACAAAAAGACCTGCCGTTTATTTTTCCCATCACCTCGGAAAAGCCAGGCTGCTGGATGGAGCCACTACTGGAAGCGCTCTGGATCTCCAGAGGCCCCGGGGTCTGGCTTTCTGGCCGTCCGGAGGAGCGCCCCTGTCCTTGTCTTCGGAGCCGTCCCAGAGGAGCGGCTGCTCCGGTGGTTTGGTGCTGCAGACCCGGGAGAGCCTCTGCAAAGGCGGCCGGGATCCCTCGCGGCCCCGGCCCGGGGCAGCCCTCGGGGCGCGTCGCCGTCCCGTTAACAGGAGAAGCAGAGCGGAAAAAAGCCTGCCAAGGCCTGCCGGGGAGAGGCCCTTAACCTCGGGGCACCTTTGGCCCCTGCTCCCGGGAGCCCCTGGGAGGCTGGGCAGGTGCTGCACTGCCGGGGGGGCTGCCTGTGCCCCGGTGTCTTCTGCTGCTCCTGCTCCTCCCGGGAAAGTGTCGCTGATCACTACCTGTGTGTGTGCGCAGGGGGAGCAAATCTACGCGGTTTCCTGTTTTATTTCCCTGCGAGAGAGCGAGAGGTAGCTAAATATAGGCAGCCTCCCGGCTGCGAGTGGGACTCTGGGCCTGTGCGACTGTTTAATGCAAAAACACAAGCGCCAATGGAGACATATGCAAAGATATACACAATTTACATTACATTTCAACAATCGAATTTCTTGTATCTGCGGTATTTCCCCCCTCTCCCTCTTGTCTTAGCAAGATTTATTTTTTTCTTTCTTTTTTTTTTTTTTTTTTTTTTTCACTCTTTAGCTTGCCCGTGGTCAGATGGAAAATTATTCCCATGGCGTCGGTACGATTTGGGGTTTGTGAAAGAGGCCGAAATTAGGACACACCGTTAGGGAGATTATTTTTACATGGAGCCGTGTATGTGCTGAAGAGCTGAATGTGTGTTTGAGGCTGTGTGAAGAGAGCATGTTAGAGCCCAGGTTTTGCTGATGACTTAAACGCCAAAAATACAGAGTAATTCCTTTGGCCTTGGTACAGTTACAGGTGTGTTACTGGGGATTTTGCCATTAAGAAAAGATAAAGGATGTAGAGAGTTCCCTTTATATTTCAAAAATCAAAATTATAAAGAAAAACAGGAATAGAAAGGCCTCGATTTCCAAAAAAAAAATCCATTAAAATATCGATTAAATTTTCTCAGTATCAAATACTGACGTTTCTCAAATATTGGATTTTGTCAACATCCAAAGAAGACATTGTCGATGTATAAATATTCGATATTAAAACACTAATACTAAAATTCCGGGCAACTTTGCTCGAAACAGCTTTTCCAGTTTTACCTGATTCAAAGGAAAATAGTTTGGCACTTTATTCTGAGTCTGTTACCCAGTGTTACAACCCTTAGAATTAGAGGAATCTCTAATAAGCATCGCTTCCCTTTCATATCAGGAGGTTCCCTAGAGCACTACATCCATTAGCAAGCACGAATCAAACCAACACAACACCGTGACCTACGGGAAAGAATAGTAGGTTTAGAAATAATCTGCTCCCTCCAGCAGGGAGCCCGATAGGAACCATAGCCAGCTTTGCCGAAAGCCACCCCCACCGGGACAAAACCTCCGCTGGCGTAAACTCGATGTAAATATCGAACCTGAGATGGGAGTCAGCGGCTCGGTGTCTTGCACGGGGCTGCAGGCAGAGAAACGTCCCCGGGGGCCAGAAAAAAATCAAAGTGAGGAACAGCAGTGGCACCTCTTTACCTTCCTAAGTGCACACGGGTCCAGATTCTGCCTCCCAAAAGCTTCATTTTCCCAGGAAGGAAAGTGGTAGAAATGTTGGAAGGAAATAGTTACAAAAAAAGAAGAAAGACACAGAAGCTTCGGGATCGGGCCAAATAAATGTCAGTCCTCCCGTATCTGCCAAGGGACTGCTACCTCTGGAGCACTCTTTTCGGCAGCAGGGTCGCCGGCACGCCCGGCGGCGCAAAACCAGACCCAAAGCATTTCCCTCGGAGTCACGACGGCGATCGGCTTTGGGAACAGAGAGCTCGTCCCCAGCCCATGCTGGGGCTGGGGCAGCCCAAGGGCAGCCACTGCTGCCCCTGTCCCTGCCGCCCAGTGCTGCTGGAGGTGCCAGCCCGGGGACATCTAAGCTGAGGGGTGCCCGAGCCTGGGGAGAGCGAAATGACAGCAAGGGAGGGCAGGAGCGAGGGTCTGACAGGGAAACAGCCCGGCTGCATCTTGGGGGGGGCTTGCAAGCACAGCGGCCGAGAAGCGATAGGGCTGCAGGGGCTTTTTGCAAGGCACTCCGTGCCCGGGAGCCGCAGCGAAAGCCCGTGCGAACCAGCGGGAAAGGCAAGAAGCCGGCGGTGATGAAGAATCAGCGGCGGCCAGGAAACGCAGCCGCCTATGAGCGTGGTCCGGGCAGGGCTCCATCGGCTCAGAGAAATAACTGAAGCCACCACCGGGTCCGGTCCCTCCGAGCGCCACTGCCCGGCCCCGGCCCCCCGGATGGAGCTGCCCGCCCCATGGCAGGCTGTCCTCCCCTTCGGGCAGCGCCAGCCTCGGCGGAGACCCCGAGGACGGCAGCCGACGGCGGGGATGAGCCGCCAGCACCGCGCCAAGGGCCCGGGCTCGCAGCAGAGGCTTGGAGGACATTCAGTCCAAGGCGGGAGGCTGCCCCAAGTGGCTATCGCGGTTCTGCCGGGATACAGACGGCCTGGGCAGTTTCATCGAGGCCGGCGAAGCCGCCTCTTGCAGCCCAATCCTGAGCCCGCGCCTCCGGTCTCCCCGCCAGGCTCCAGCAGACAGAAAACAATCTGCCGACCCATGCGCTTTCCCCGGCATCCTCCAAGGTTTTAAACCGGCACGGCCCGCGATAGAAGGGCCGCAGCCTGCGCGACGAGGCCGCCATCGATCGGGAAAAGCAGCGCGAGTGGCTCCTCCGACTGCACCGCGTCCTGACCGCTACCGGCAGCCGTAAATTCAGCCAGTGATCCCGGCTCTCCGGCAGACGGGGCATCGCTCCATCTGGGATAGGCGTTACCAAAGAAGTGATGAAGGCACCCGGCCAGAGCTCCTGGGTCCCCTCCGCCTCCCACAGAGGGAACAGGCATCAGCGCTGACCGGTGCAGCCGGGCAAGGGGGCCCAGGTCTCCACCAGGCCCCACCGTCCTCCTTGTGCGAGTGGGAAAAGGAGGGATGTGGTCTGAGCTACGGCCTGAGGTCTGCTGCAGGGAAGAAGTATCGCTGGGGAAATCCGTGCCTGCTCTCAGGAACGACACAACCAGCAGAGGTAAGTGTTGAACTAAAGTTTATAAATTAAAAAAAGAACCCCAAAAAACAACAAAACAAGTACAGCGGGTAGCTTACAAACATTCACAATTCATTTGAAGTAATAATCTAGTTGAGTGCACAGTGCCATTGAAAGAGAAATGGAGGGGGGAAGAAAAGAAGGGGGGAAAAAAAGGCAATGAGTTAACCATGGAAGAAAGAGACTGTAATTACGTTGCTGAGCAGATCAGAAATCCCCACCCTGGAGGAGAGCTCTGCAGAAGAATTGTAAAAGGCACTGATGGTATTAAAGTTTCCCGTTACATCGATTTCTTAAAAAGTCTGACTAGAAATATTCACATTGAATATAAAAATAACAACAACTTTAATACATCTGGAAAGTGCGAAAAATCCATAACTCCTCCCTCCCCGAATACGGAAAGATCTCAGGAAAAAAAGAAAAACAAGAAGTCAGGAGTTTCGATATACATCTCACCCTTTTGTGACATATTTATCCTTTGCCAGGGATCATGGAGTACAGGAATAACATGGGCAACAAGAGCAGGGGGACCTGAAAGAGGCTTCCATACATTCAGCACCATACAAGGCACACTCAGTTTGCAACAAGTTGGAAGACCAAGGACTCAGACGACAAAAATAATCTTCCTTACAATCCACTGAGGGAGTCCTTGATCTCCTCTTTTGAGCTGCATTTGGTTTTGCGGGTTGTATTTTTTTCCTCTCCTTTGTTTTCTCTCTGTTTTTCTCCACAAGATCGAGTCTCTACCGATCCGAAGCAAAATAAAACAAACAAACAAAAAGTCTACACCAAATACACTGACAACATGGATACCATGAACAAGTTGTGCCGAATTGCAAGAGTCCTCAGCTGGCAGGGTAGGGACGGGGTGAGGGTCAGGGTGGGGGTGGCTGAGAAGTCCTACGTTGAAAGAGGAGAGGGTGAGGAACCATCCAAAAATATTAATAAAAATAAAAATAAAATAATAATAAATNNAAATAATAATAAATACTGTCCGAGGCACTGAGAGCTGCAGCTGGGGCTCTGGACTTTAGAAGCTGAACGGATGGATAGATGGATGGGGGGGTGGCAGAGGGAAGATGGGTTTCCTGGCTGCCAGTGTGTATGGTGGGGGTGTCGGGGCCGGGGAGGGTGTGTGTGTGCCTCTCACTGGGTGCCGGCGGCTGCGGCGCAGGTGGACAGAGCCCACCCGGGAAGGCAGTAGTAGGGGTAGTAGTAGGATGGCTGCAGGGAGAGCAGCGAGGGCGGCCGCAGCACCTCGCCGGGGTGGTACTGTCTCTGGTCGTCGCGCACCAGCACCTTGACGGCCACTTTCTTGGCGGCGGGGGCGGCGGCCAGGAGGTCGGCGGCCATCTGCCGCCGCTTGGTCTTGTAGCGCCGGTTCTGAAACCAGATCTTCACCTGCGTCTCGGTGAGCTTCAGCGAGGCGGCCAGGTCGGCCCGCTCGGGCCCCGACAAGTAGCGCTGGTGGTTGAAGCGCCGCTCCAGCTCGAAGACCTGCGCGTGGGAAAAAGCTGCGCGAGAGCGCTTCTTCCGCGGTTTCGGAGCCGCCGCCACCTCCTCCTCCCCCGGCAGCAGATTCCCGCACTTGCCCGCTCCGTCCTCTTCCTCTGGGGGGCTGCGATCTGCGGGCAAGGCGAGAGGACGGCGGTCAGGGCAGGCAGGTACCGGGACAGCGGCAGCCCCGCTCCTCGCGGGGCCCGCACCCGCGCACAGGCGGCCAGGAGCGCTCCCTGCGGCCAGCCCGCAGCGACGGGGCGAGCGGAGAGCCCGCCAAGCCGCTGCCCGCCCCGTCGCCGGGACAGCCGCCGCCGGCAGCCGCGGCTTCTCGCTCTC
>VZTR01030513.1:0-17860 GCA_013400775.1 Chaetops frenatus
TTTTTTTCAAACCATGACACTCTACAGACTCAGGAAATCACCTCTCTTAGGCCTTCTGATTAGCTTGGATGCTTTGTTGCTACCTGGCTTTTCACCTCATCTTCTAGGAGTTACTTTATGTCCCCATATTTTTGGGATACTGTAAAAGAAGCTAAGCTTCTAAGAGCATGACTCAGCTGCCTTTGGAAATCAGTTTCATCACAGTGACTTATGCATTCAAATTATATCAATTAAAAGGCAAACTCAGCACTAAAAGTGATGCTGTAGTTATTCATGTGCTCCCTAGCTCTATGTGCTGCACTTCAGCTAAGCTGAAAGGAAACAGGGTCTTTTTCCAGCTATCTCTGATTTCCATTGATGTCAGTCTTGCTGAGAAGGGATGGGTGTCCCCATTCATTCAGGGATGCTGAGTGTCACACAAGATTTGCAAAAGACCAGAACAAGGGCACAGATCATTTTGCATGCAGTTCAGTCCAGGTCTTCTTTAAAACCCTAAGTGGTTTAGGTAAAACAAGACAGTGTTCTTGGTCCAAAAGTTAGTGAAACGACTGATATAAAACCCTTCATCATCATTTGCACTATGACTGAATGAGTATGGAAACTGAACTTCTTAGCATTTCCATCCGCAAGGCTCACATAGGCAAGGACCTTGGTGTACTGGCAGCAGCAGATGCAGAAGCTCACAGCATCCTTGTGCTGTCATTCTTGCAAACAGAAGACTTGAACTTGCAGACCTCTCGACCTAGCACTCTCTGCAGGCTCCAGGACAGCTCTTGAAACTGTACTGCCCTCATAACTAAGGTCCTACTTCATCAGAACCAGTCCATGGCTGTCAGACGGGTTAATTGTGTTGAAGAAAGAAGAGAAGACAGCAGCAAGAAGTTACAGCAAGTTGAAAATTACTCCCAGACAAAGAGAACTGACTACTTTTGCCTGAATTCAATGCCCAGGACCTAGAAGAACAGGAAAGTATTAATGACTATGCATGTTAAAGGACAGTGTCCTAATTGCTCATCACCCCCACCTTCTCAGGGCTGACTGATGGATAAAAAATTCTCAGGGCAGATGTTGACAAGTTCAGAAAACAGTAACAATCTGAATATTTGTTTGGTTTGTTTTTAGTGTTTAGAATATTTTTTAAAGAAAATTAGATGAAAGAATGGGGAAATAACTTTATTATATTAGATCCCACTTTCAGGTAGTTTTGAAGATAACTTGTTGAGTGAGAAATAGCCTGAGATGTGGTTTCTTACCCTGTGGCTTACTCCACTACTAATCTCTTGAGCCAGAGTGCAGGGGAAAAAACCCAACTGTGCCTGTTTGTGTTCCTACCACATTCACTGGAGAGTGGTTTCTCTGGCTCACTTTTCTAGTCAGGCCAGCAGCCTGCCCCACAAAACGTGCCAGCCTGAGTAGCTGCCATTTTAAGCATTTTCCAACTTTATACAGAAAACCACAACCACCTGTTGGTACCTGTGGCACCTTGTGCCTTCAAAACCATCATCTTTGCCATCTCTCATCAGGGCTGATCCTCAGTAACAGCTGATTCATCGGGTGGAATCAAAAACTCTGGATGCTACCATGCCCTCATCTGGGATTACTATGGATTTACACCCATGTAAGAAAATCAAGAGCCAAATCTCCAGGCTACAAATTGTGGGTGAAATTCTTTGCAGCATTCATGAAAGGGGATGAGAGCAAAAGTGGCCATAGATGGTGTTTTATTTGGTCTTCTCTGAAAACTGAAGAATTTGGAGCAGCTCCAGGGCTTTGCAAAGTTCCAGCAGCTGTCACAGACCCAGACCTCCTGAGCAGCACAGGATTATGGCAGTGTGGCATATTGTGGCCATGCTCACTATGCCTCTGAACCCTCTCCTTCCTAGGAAAGTAGTGGGGAAAAAACTGCCATCTGGGGTCTGGCACATGCAAGGCTTAATGTCTGAGAGAATTTCAGCTGGAATTTGAGAGAATTTAAATCTATGTATTGGTATGGAGAGTGAGACTTCTTACATAAAGGCACTGAACTCCACATGCCCAGTGAAGTTCTTAAGTTATTGCTGGAGCAGAGCACTCTCACTGATATCAAGTAGCACTCAAATGAGAAACGGGGAAAAAAAACCACAAAAAACCAATAATAATAATAATANTTGTTGTATTTTCCAAATATTGTTTTATTTCCAAATAATGTTGTTTCCAAAAACAAACAATGTTCAGAAAATGCATTGTTTTTCTTTTGTCCACACATCATTCTGCTGACAATACAAGACAACAGGGAAAAGCACTCTATTTTTGCAATATTTTCTGCACAGCAACAGAGAGGTTAGCCAAAAAAAGTGCATCAGGGTTAATGACCAATGTAGACCTGCTGGAGATGTGATTATTTTGGGCATCCTATGAAAAAGCTAGATTGCAGACATCTGCAGTTAGGAGAAAACCACAGTGCTGGAGTGAATCACTCCTTTTAACCAGTGAGTTCTAGTTATGGAGAAAGTGCAAAGGTGCGTGGCAGTAGGGATCAATGGGGAAGGGGGACTTTTCAACTAATCCTCCTTCCCACACTTAGATAGTCTTCCATACTTGGCCATCATTAGTCTTGGGCTTCTTTGCAGGCTTTTTCTCTCTCAATTTCTTTCTCAGAGACAGAGAGCAACATGTAGCAGTAGTTAGAAATACCTTTCTGTGTCCATGTGCTCTGGACCTCTATGTTTTGAATGATGATGTGACTGCAGAGGAAGCAGATGCCGTGCTGGGGATTCATGACATAAATGAGCTTGGCTGTTTTGCAACAGAACCTAAACTAGGCAGCATCAATTCTAGACCTCTCCCATGCTTTTCCTGTGATTTAGCCCAAGCAACAATACATAATTCTTTCTAATTGCATGTCAGCCCTGTCGGTGTGCTCAGTCATTCTGCCCGAGGGATCCAATTCAGTTAGTGTTGACTAGGCAGGATAAGTAAGAAAATTAATGAGTTCATTTACTTTCTAAAACTTTGTTTGCAGGTACAGAGATCCACCTCCCTATTTCCAAATACTGGAGGTGGTAAATATGAAGCAGCTTCACCTCCTTCTTATGACCTTTCATTTCTCTCTGGCAGCATCAGTGTTGCTAATAAATTTTACATATGCAACAACAGGACAAGCTGGCCTGGAATTCAGATTATGGTATTTAGGTGTCACCCATAATAGTCATGCTGAAAGGGATTTATCCAGGAACACGTTAGAGCTATTTTTGTTCATTTCGTATCCTCTGAATTATTGTAAATAAACACAGTAAATACTTATCAGATAGAGATGAGTGTTAGTCCAGATAGAGGGCTGGCACTGACATCATGAGAAATCAGTGTGTGAAGTGGTCTCAATAGGACCATCAGTTTTCCAGCTATATTTTAACCTTGTTTGACTAGTAGGAAATATATAGTTCTTTGGCACAGACGTTTCAAAACAAGTCTTTATTTGGTGTGGTGCTGGGCCCAGTCTAAAATGCCACTAGGCTTTCAAATGGCTCGGCCATCACCTGATGTTTCAAGAAGGGCCTTAAATTGGAAATGCTTGAGATCACAAAGGTCATGAGGAATTTAAAACCTTTACCACAATGTAATATTTGTGCCTTTATAAAGACCTCATGATTTCAGAACCACTTCCCTGTGGAGCAGGTGTTATGGAAACATTCTCACAGAGCTGGATTCAGGTCACACATTTTGGTATCCAAAACAGGCATCTGCAGGTGGCAAGGGCTGAGTAAACAACAATCCACTGCTCGTCTGAGAAGTACCAAGGCTCCTTTAACATGCAAAAGAGAATATGCTTGCATTGAGGTCAGCTGCTACAAGTGCCCCACGATTACTTTTCACCACCAGGTGTTGAGGGAGTCAGCTGATGGTCTGAAATACCAATTTCTCTCATACACAGGCAACTAAACCATGACCATTACAGCAGCTGAAGTCAAAATTCAAGTTTCAAAATCTTTTATCCACCACAAAGTTCTTAACAATTTTGATATCTCTCATGCATATGTGGCACTTCAGGGAGACAGGGGAAAGGTAATTCTCTAAATATGTGAGTTTGAGATTGTTATTAAAGCAGTGAGAGTCCAACAGGGATTGTTCTACTTATAGAAGTATCTAACGGGATGTCTAACCTGCCTGATAAATACCCTGGAATAATTTGTCCCTTTGATCATGGCAAAGAATTTAACATTTTCATGCCTTTTTTGTATTCAGATTTGTTTGACTTCTGAAAAGGAACACGATGGCTTTATCAAAGTATACAGCGGGAAGAAGAAAGGTTTTGTCCCCATAGATGTCTTAGAAAACATCTGATTCCAACAGCCTACTCACTGCAGTGGGAGCCCTTTGTTGGCAATGCCTGTCTGCCTCATCTCACACTGTGTCAACCCAGATGGGCTGTCTTGCAGATGTTCAGGGAAATAGTGAGAAAACTGCAACAACACGAAGAAAAAAGACATTTAGACTGCCACAGCAACACTACAAATATGAAAAGCTGAATGTTTGGAAGAAAATGTAGTCAGAAACCACCAGGGAAATGAGAGGTCCTTGGATTCTAACAGGAATAAGGTAAGGGAGGAAGAAAAAAAAAAGTAGCCTGGACTGATTTCTGGTGCAAGATGGTTGCTACAACCCTGATGGAGACTGACAGCTTGTTCCGAAGGACTGAACTCGTGTCCTGCTCTTGTGTCTTAGAAAACTGTTGGACTGCTTTCTTGTTTGAAGTGTGTATGTCAGGGCAGAGGGGAAAATACCACTCAAACTGTCCTCATACTACAGTCCAATGCTTGTAGCAAAGTGTGGCTGTGGTTCTACAGTTTTGTCCCCAACACCAACCAAGTTTAAGCGTTTAGTCGTGGTGTTTAGTCTCATAACAAATCAGTTTGGAGACACCGTGTGAATGTCAGTTTGAGAAATGCACTGTGCCCTGGAAGCTGGCGACTTTCTCTTTCTGTGCAATCTTCCCATAGGAAAGAGTAGCGAATCTGTGTGTCCTTTGTTTTCTCTGTATATGAAGAAAAGCTCTCAGCATATGTTGGGTGTGTGTTGGCTGCTCTCATGGGTCACAAAAATAGCTGGTCCTTGGATTCACAACCCTGCTTGGAAGCATTGCTCCATGTTTCCTTCACCCTTATCTGGTGATACAGAAAATGGGCAAAATACTGGGAGACAGCCACAGGCTTGAAACATTTTATATTTTTCTGTGTTTATTGCACTTAAAATATTTTATATATTAATCCTATTTATAAAAAATAAAACAGTTATCAAACCCACTGGAAGGCTGAACATTTTAGGAAAGGACAGGCTGCACACAGGACAGAAGTCTGTAATTATCAAAATGCACAACTCATGACAGAAAGGCACTGAGTGTCTTGGTGGTGTGTTCATACACCAAAGCTCTCTTCTCCATTTGCTCAACAGAAGTTTTGCAGATTCAGCAGTAAATACACTGACATAAATTTTTCCTTGGCAAAAACCACCATGATCATCCCTTGAATCTTTTCCATGCTAGTGAGACTGTGCAGACATCCCTGTTTTGTCCATATAAGCCTCCATCTTCAAACATGTTCTGGGTACAGGAACCTTTTGGTACTGGGGAGCAGTCTGTGGCAACTGTGGGCCTTGACCAAATTACACAAGTCAGTCACTGCCAATTCTGTTGTAGAGCAGGGGCCCTATGATATTTGAAGACAGGAAACCTAATTTCCAGGTATTTATTTGGATGTAATTGCACCAAATACACTTAAACAGCTTAGCATGTATTATGACATAGAGATTAAGCCCTATCCTAAAGCTCCCTGCTGAATTCATGCCTTCTTTGGCTAGCTTAAAACTGAATGCCTGTCTTTGGTGTCCTAAATCCTGATACTGCATGCCAGGCTAGTATAAGCCTTTGCAAAGTTGATGCTCTTTCTAAAAAAAGCAGTTGCGGGTCCTGTTCCCGTATATTGAAGCAGTTTGAATCTGTGTTGCACAGCCCGGGTCTCAGTAGCTGAGTTGCCCTATTTGAATAGCTGATCTTGATCAAAGCCTTATAAAATCCAGGACTGGATCTGGCTTGACCAGAAGTTCTCAGAGCAGATTGGTCTTCAGCCTCTCAGAGACGAATTTTGCAGCTCTTATGTATCATTTGATTGCAGAGGAAGTTGCAGAGCTGTCGGCTGCTGAAACATGGCCCTTTGTAATGTAAACAGTCCATACTGATTATTAACAAACTCCTGGCTGATCAAAAGTATCTGATTTCCTATCATCTGTGGAAATATCAGCAG
This sequence comes from Chaetops frenatus, assembly GCA_013400775.1. NCBI lineage: Eukaryota > Metazoa > Chordata > Aves > Passeriformes > Picathartidae > Chaetops > Chaetops frenatus. The sequence goes on from VZTR01030513.1 coordinate 6,276, forward strand.
GTTTTTTTTTCCGACTTCAAACAACATTTGCTCAGCTCATTTTCCTAAGTAACCAATAAACTCAGTAGGAGAGGATTCTGATAATCCTTAAGGATCAAGAGGAAAAGCAGTAGAGACATAGTAATCCACTCTGCTTTATAAGATAATTTTTTAAAAAGATTCACCCATTCAAAGGAAAAACTCAAGTGTTTGTTATCATTAAAATATTTGCTACTTTTGATCAGGCCTATCACATGGACAAAAGGAAATCCGTATTAATCTATACATACGTGCTATTGTTTACATGATTGCATCATACTGTGATTCCCCCCTTTTTCAGTCTTCTATGACTTTGATTTAGTCCTACAATGTGCATCATACTATTCAAAGAATTATATGAATATTACCTACAAATCACAATGGCCTTTAATCAATGTCCGTTTATTCCTTTTGATACTGAGCAATAAATAATAGTGACTGAGTAAAAACAAAACAGGCTTTATGTGGACTGCATTACATCTGAGAAACTATTGCTTCTGAACCAAAGCTTTCATGTTTATCTTTACTTTGTGTTTTTGGTTGGTTGGTTGTTTTTGTCTTTTTACTAGTCTTTTGCTGCCATTCAATATGTAGATGTTATTTATGCCTAATTTAGCAAGAAGCACATATCATACATGAGTCTTACTTTAAGCATGTGGTTCATTGGCTATTTCCATGCTTAAAGCTGAAGTACTTTGCTAAATTAAGGTAATTTTACTCAAATTTATTTTGGATGCCTTACTCTGAATCCAGACAAGTATTTCATCACTTTTTTACTACCATATGCAGTTTGCAATAGGTACTGTGTTAGCAAGCAGTTAAAAATCAGACATAAGATGGAATGGATTTTATCTGACATATGCTCAGAAAAATTGAATTTCAGGAGATAAATGCTGCTCAGATTTAATTTAATATTCTGCTTAATAAAGACTAAGTGGTGGTTGGAAGGAGAATAGAAGTGTATGTGTCTTGGCTTTTTCGCATTAAACTATGGAATTTTCAGTTACCTGCCTTGAAGAACCTTCACTAAACCCATCAGCAACAGATGTTACTGAGCATTTAAATTTACAGCACTTGCATTTGCCACATTTAGCAAACCATTTCTAACGTATTTCTGCAAAGTATGTAATATGTAGACTCAGAGGGAAGTTTTGTGGTGGGGCTGCCCAGAATACTTCTTTCTGGCATATCAGAAAGTAGTTTTAGCTATTCAACATCTCATCACAGTATAAAACTGGCTATAGAATATTTTCCTATGTGCTAGGAACAGCTGAACAACATGAATTGAGTATGAGCTGCCTAAATCATGATCTTCTCCCATCAGTATACAACACAGTATCCCAGTTTACTATGACCTCTTTCTACACTTGGCCATTTTGACTCAGTGACTCTGCAGATGAGTGCTGCAGCACAACACCATTCAGCTGTGGATTCATTGCCCCAGGGGAACTACCACACTTATGCCTATAAACACTGGATATGTTAGAATTGCTTACAGCCCTTATTTTTTATTTCTTGAGATTCAATTGACTAAATACAGCACTCAGTGCCCTCAGAGGAACACGCACAGGGTCGGCAAAAAGTGACATGGGAGATTTGGAAGAGCTGCAACTTTCTAAAGAAGCTACTGGAGATCACATAGGTTTTCTCAAATGGAACTAGACAGATGCCTTTGTAAAATGAAACCAACTCATTTATTTTAAATATGTGCAGACAAGTCTGATCTTTTGAGCATTTAAAAGACATCTTTCTTTCTATAAAGGGTGCTGAATAAATGCAGTATGCTGTATTAATCTTATCCCATTTAAATCAGAAGTAAAAAAGAACCCTTGAATGCCGCAGGGACTAAAGATCGTTATCTTGCAAAAGGCTTGTCAATGTTACTGTTCTCCCAAAAACCTATGATGTCATTTGTCTGATCTAATTATAGCTGTACCAGATAACACCTGACTACCACATACCTTGTACTCTTCACAGTACCTCCGAAGTTACTGGTCATGATTATTATTAGAAGTGAGAAAAAAGATACATTTTTTTTCCCTTTTACTTTTTATAGAATTTCCTTTACTGGCAGGTGGGTAAGGGTCACTTCCTAAATAGAACACATAAAATATAAGGAGGGAAGAGTGTGAATGATATTCCCATCTATACTCTTTCTGTACTTTGCTCTACTACAAATAGGATCAGAGCAACAGAAGTGTTTCATTTCATATTTGAGGCATTTCATAATAAATGTGGTCCCAAATTATCATCCAGACTTTGCACACTACATTTTGCAAAGCAAGAAGAAATATTTTCCCCAGTGGGAGTATATGTCATCACAACGTTGAGTTTTCCATGGCTAAAAAGAACATCTGGATCTAAGACGTACATGAGAGTTATTTTTAAAACCATCCTTTATATAGAAAACTTGTTATGTGCCTGGAGAATGAATGCTTGGCAGGGTTGGTACAAAAGAGGCCCAGAAAAACTTTAGTAAGACTGCTGCAGGTCAGCATGGACATACATCTCCTGAGTGGCCCAAGAATCTCTACACAGCACTTGCCCACATTAATGTCATTTTTTCAATCAAATAAGCTTAAATTCATTTTTTATTGTATATACATACAAAAAACACATGCATATATAAATACATATGTATATCTTACATTCATTAACATCAACCCAATTGCAGGAGTACACGCCCTTAAAAAATCTGTCCTGACTGAATCATTCCCTATCTTACTGTGCTCATCACTGAGTTACAGTGGTGGATGGTGCTCTCAGTAAGTACTGAGACAGGCAGCTGGATGGACAAAGTCTAGTTTTGTCTGTGTTAGACAATGTTTATAATCTATAAAGCCAGAGTTGCAGCAGTTGAACTGGAAATTATGCAATACATTGAGCACAGCCTAGATGCTCTCTGCTCTGAAGTGCGTATCATTCATCAGGCAAAGAGAGGACTGCATGCCATGTACAACGTGGCAGCCTGAAAACATTGTCAGAACATCATGTAAATCATATTGCTTTGGCCTGGGTGCCTCACAATAATCAGATGTTGAAAATAAAGAATGACTTCTCCTGGGACACCTGAAGGAGAGGAAACCAGGAGGCTTTAAAAAGTGCTAATCAGTCACACGCACTCCATGAGAAGCACACCTAAATCTACCTTCATTAGAATGAAGTAAATCAACAGCTGGATAATTACTATGCTACCAGCAGTTTGCCAGCTAACAGGGTCAGAGCCTGACAACACGTAACTGAGAGACTGTAAGAGTTGTTTCAGCTTTGCATCACAAACAGGAAAAAATGAGACATAGCTGTGGGTAAAATTCAATGTTTAACAGAAGTAACGCAGCAGTGGTACTGAAGCGAACCCCTCAATGTGTGTTGTCTGTTCCTTGTAGCCCTCTCACCATGGCAGGGCCAGTCCAGGTGGCCATGGCAGCAGAACCCACCCCTTGCTCTCTTCCAAGGGCAGCACTGCAGGAACATGGGCATAATTACAAAGCAGATCTCTGGGCTCTTTCCAGACTGCCCACTCCATGCCAACAGAGCCAGCCACTCTTCATTTCACTTCATTTCAGCCACGGTCTTTCCAGTCATTCTTCATTTCAAGGGTCGTGCCTGTTCAGTTTTCAATTGCCGGCTGATTACTGCTTGCCCTTGTGTCTGGCAGAAGAAAAAAAATTCCAAGGAAAACAGCAAACAAACAAAGCCACAATCCCAAAACCCTGGAGTCTGGCCTTCCTTCATGCCCTACAGTGTTGCAAACTGCACTGCAAAAAATGGTGGTTCTTTGTTCCTCCCTGAGAGGTGTCACTCACCTCTTTGCTCCTGGTCCTTCTCTGTCTGGGCAGGTTGCACCTTTCTTACCAGCCATCCTCGTTTCATACCCACTGAGTCCCACTCTGTCCTTCCAGGAAAAACCTTTCAGGCCCATCCAATGCATCTGCTCTGTTAAATGTTTACTGTCAAGCTAGTTGTCCCAAAAAAGGCAAGTCTGGCATTGGCCCTGCCTCAGCAGCCTTCCCACACAGACTCTAAACTGTTTGAAAAAACCTCTTTCAAAGGACCTGCTCTAAGTCTCATCCCCACCAGCACAGGAGATGGGCAGGGTCCACTTCCATGTGATGAAGGGTGGAAGGGGCAAAACTACCTGATTTTGAGCCTTTGGAAGAAGTCTGTGTCTGTAAGCCCAAGTGTTGCATGAATCATACTAAACATGGAAGAACAACTTCTGGTTTTAGCCTATTCACATTCTTTATTAAGCTATATCTCCATATTGTGGCTCAGAAAATGCAAAATGAATGCAAAGATTTCTTGCTTTCTCTTTCACTCACTCCACATCCTAATTGCCTTATGTTTTTCAGCTCAGTCTTGCCAAGGTCTCCCCTCCCTGGCTTTTCCCCTCCTACCTCAGGGGATGCTTTCTTTGTATATTATCCATGGTACAGTGACATCATCCAGCCCCACTGGTGTACCTGTGTCTCAGCCAGGGCTGAATATGCCCAGCACAGCCAGCTGGTTTGCAATTCTTCCTGCTGCAAGGCACAATAGGCTCATGTGGGTTTTTAAAAATAAATCCATAGTAGACCACCTAAACATAAGTAGACCCTAGATGAGTACTGGGAAGCTGAAGTATTTGATTTGTGGGATTGACTGTCATCCAAGCCCTGTGGGTGTTATTGGTATTTATATAGTTTGTAGCATTTTACCATGTAAATAATATGGTAAATACACAAAAATAGTCCAAGACAAAATTAATAGCTTTCTCTTACCCCTCATACCTGTAGCTTTTAAAATGCCTGCTGTTGTTTTTCTGTGGAGATGCATACAGTCCTGCAGCTTCTAGAGGTTACTGTAATACGCATTACTAGTACAACTGGCAGGCAAATCTGCTTTGCTGACATCCTGAAAGTAACTCACAGGTGCTTTATGGAAAGAACAGAAATTAGTTTATTTCCTTTACATAAATCTTCGTTGGACACTAAGACATTTCTTGTAGCTTTTCCTTAGGTGTGCAAAAGCTCCCACATACCCAGACTGGAAGACTGACATTTCTTTCTGAAGACTGCAGCACTAAGAGCACTGCTGTCCTCTATATCACTTGAAAGGCTCTGCTTTCTAAAGACCCCAGAAACACCACAAAGAACCTGTGCTGATCCTCCACCCAAGTACCCAGAAGTGCAATGCAACATGCAAGGCTGCATGCAGTGTTAACTGGGACAACTTCTGTACCCTGCACACTCACATGCATTTATAAATAAAAAGTGGCAGGCTGGTCATACCTGTATCTACAGTATACTTCATGCAGACAATGAAGCTTTTTTTGTAGGCTAAGTCTCAGCTGCCCTGTAGCAGGGCTGGCATGCAGGGTGAATGTTAGCTGTGCAGAAAGCACCACTTCCCAGTCTGGGGTCAGGCACCGCCCACCCAGGGTAGCACATATTTTATTCACAGGTCATGATGCTATAGCTTGGTTTATCAAAAATCCCTTAAGCCTTTATGTTGGCTTAAGTGACATTAGTAAAGGTTGTCAAAATACAGCCTGCTTCTCTGCATAATACACACAAACCCAATCACCATAACACATCAGCTGAGAGATCAGATGCTGGACCAGACACACACAGTTCTTCACTTGACTGCACTGTACTCACCCCTCAGACTGCAGTTACATGAAGTCTGCTAACTGAGAAGGAAACACCCTAATTTCTTGAGTTTTAAGTGCTCTTTAAGAAGTCTTCCTGCTTCAGTGTTCCAATTACGCCTTTCATAGATTTAGCTCACTGGTCACATTTAATGCTAGCAATTAATGAAACAATCTGCAGCAGGCCAGAGGCATCAAAGGAGCCTCTTGCCTTCAGTGCTGTCTCTGTGAGTGAACTCCTCTGCCTGCCTCCTCTGCATCATTGGGTGCCAAAGGTAATAAGAATGGTCACTTTTGCTCTCATTTTTGTAAGAGGGTTCCAGGTTCCACTTCCAGACTAGGCCAGATCATCCTCAGCCCCTAAAAGTCCCTTCTGAAGGCAGGCATCACCAAGTAGTGGTCTTTGCATGTTTTAGCTTGAAGATCAGGATGATACCCCCTGGCCCTTCAGACTAACACTGCTTTCAGAGCCAGCTTTCAAAGATGTTGCCCTTTTGTAAGTCAGATTTCACCCTCTTTTAGGCAACATTACTGTGGCTTTGGTCTCAGACCAGTCAAGCGAAAAGACCTGACAAGTAGATAGAGCAGTATCTAGTGTAATGCTGTAGCCTCTGAGTCTTCCCATGAAAAGATGAAGATTCAGCACCTGCTTAGTGGAAATCCAAACACAGGTGAGGTAAATGCCTTGTCTTCTCCCCACCCCCACTGTCTCAGGAGCCAAGGAAGGAAGAGCTGACAGTGCTAAGGAGGTATGCAGCAGGTGATGTAATTATCATCTGAGAGCCTGGGTAGGATGATACAGACGTTACTTTTAGGGTTCAGTGCTCTATTAGCAGCACCTGCTAACCAGCTTACGTGATTCACCCCTTGGCACACCAGTATAGACTAATGTTAAATGGACTGGTTTGAGTAAAAGCAAAAAACTGTAGGTGATACCAAAGCCATACTCAAGGCTTCCCTAAAACAGTGGGAGTCCCAACAGAAGCAGTATACAGGGGCATAAATGACTCTTAAATAAAGTAACTATGCCATTCCTGCTTCCTGAGAATCTGTCATGAATCTATTATGTCACCACAAGTCCTTTATTCCCAAAACAGAATCATCAGCTTTGCACAGAGCTGCTGAGGAATGGTGACTCTCTACTCACTTGGAGGCTGAGAATAATCTAGTTAACCATGGGTTTAAGGTTACTGTAGGAAGGAGGGCCCAGATAACATTCATCTGATCAGATTATGTGGCACTGAGGAGTGGAGGCAGCTCACACCATAGAGGGAACAGCACAAGGAGCCTTCAAGTGTGTAAAACCCACAGGTGATAGTCAAATCACAGTCAAGCACTTGAAAAAATGCCCAACATGACAGATCATCACTGAAATAGGCAGGATGTGTTAGGGTGCTTGGTGTTGCCCTAGAGAAGATAAAGGGAAGCAAAAAGACTTTATGGATCAATTTTATCCCCTGATTCCTGTGTGGAATATGACAACAATGGTTGTATTCTGTGTGACGTTTACAACTGTTCATTCATGCTACTGAGAGCTGAGAACAAGTGGACAAGGATGAGTAAAATCCATTAAACATGGGACATGGTGAGTTCAGACTGTAAAGCACTTTGAGTCTTGTACCTCTAGAGTCCAAAGTATTAGCACAAAACAGACACTGGGCAGCAACGAGTGCTCTATAAATCACTGTAGACTGAGATTAACTCTCAGGTTACACCTACAAAAAGTGTTTCTCTTGTTCCTAGGGTTGCCTGGATTGAGGGGAGCAACATAAGAGCTTAAAGGAAGGTAGTGTTAACAGTGTCAACAGGCACTATTTTGTGCCACCAGTCCAACTTGACGAGAGAAAAGAACTTTATCTTTTCAAGTTGTGTTCCCCATTTAAATATTTTTCAGGTAATTAACACCTGGCACTAACAGAGCTGAAGTTCCTTCAAGAAGAATGAAACATTTATTACCCTTCTTGTCTTCCTTCCTGAAATGATTGAGGTGAAAGAAAGGTTAGAAAAGAGTCTTTCTTTGGTTGTCTTATTTCTCTTTTGTCTTTCACATTGGTTCCAGGAATGGAAAGTCATTAATCACCTATCAAGACAGCAGATAAGAGTTGCCTTGGGGTTAGAGAGGATTGGAGAAGATCATTTAAGCATGACAGTTAATTGAAATGAGTAAGATGGGGACAGACTCTTCATTCAAATAAAAGTAGGAGGTAATAGGCAACAGATTTGGGCTGGTATTAAGAAAAATTGAGTGAAGAATCTTAGCTGACGAAGACAGAAAGTAGAAAATTAGTTATAATGTAAAAAGAAAAAACAGTAAAAGAAAAAAGAGAGGAGAAAAAATTTTATAGTGATAATCCCAGTTTATTTATTGTTTTAAATTATTCTGCTGGAAACCTTTGGCTCTGCCTTTCCTCCTAACTATGTCAGCCGTGTCAGTACTACACAGATGAAGCAGTGAGAGCCAAACAGCAGCATCTTTCAGGCTCCTGAAGAAGAACATTTCAGGCAGTGATTGCATTATGCACATCTGTGATAAAGTTTTCTCTCCCAGTCAGACTCCAGAGACATGGCAGGTATATTTCCTGGAATGCTGCAGCTGCTGAGTTGCATAAGCTCTCATTTTATCTTTTGCTGGTTTTATTCATCCCATGCTTTTGGCACAGCTGCCAACGATTCCACCATCCCTCTCTTCACACAAGCTTTCCTCTGTGTAAAGGACTCACTGGGAAGCTCCTACTGACCCCTCACCTCTCCCAGATTTTCCTTCAGACTCGTAGTGAGGTTTTTTACTGGGCAGACAAAATGACTGCAACACCTCCTGCTTTTATGTCCTTTCTGAAGGAGGTGCCATAAAACTGAGGCAAGAGCCTGCTTTGGAGAGCCAACATAACACAGTAAACCCTGCCCAAAATCTAAAAATACTGAACAGATTCCTGTGAGTCCTTTCCTCTGAAAAATCTTATGTTAAGAACAACTGGGGATGAGATGCTTTTTACCACATTCAGCAATAAAAAGACTGCATTCATAAAAGTCATTGGGAGACAAAATTTGACCAGCAAACAATATTTCAACTGCAATATCTTTTCACAGGGGTTACTTTCACCTCTTCATTAAGCTCAATACATTCTCTACTACATAAATTTGACATACCATACCCATGCAAAAGGCAAAAAACTTCCTTATGGTATATTCTCAGTTGGAAGCTCGAGAAATCCCAACTTCAGCTGCTACAAATTGCCATTTCTATAAGAAAATTGCACTAATAAAAAAATTTAACATAGCAATGGATGCTACTTCTTATATACTTAGATGTTTAAAGATGATGTAGGGGCTACAGGGTTATGTAGTGTCTATTTGCAGGGCCTGCTATTCTTCCTTGTTGAGACTATTTGGGTTTTTAGCCAAGGTCTGGTATGACACAGGGAAAACACACCATGCTGCTGTCACAATCCAAATTTACCATTGGACTAGCTGACAATAAAACCCCCTTTGGTCACAGAGGAAAACTGAGAAAGGGAAATGTTTCCATGAGGAAAAATTAATTAAATTCACAAATATCAGCTGACTGTGAATTGTTTCTATCTAAAAGAAAGGAGGAAACAGGACTGAAATTTTATTTCACAGAAAGTAATATTTTCAGAATTTCTCTCCATGCTGCTACTGATGAATGCACAGTCTTTACATTAGGGCAGAGGCAACCAGAACTAAGTTTTAATCTTCTCTGTGCCCCAAACGTGCATCTCTTAGTGAAACTTGGCATGCAACCATCAAAGATCAGGGCCTCTTGGAAGCAGAATTTGGTCCTGGAGTAGTGGTTTCCAGATAGATTAGTCATTACTCTCCCTTTCACCTTCATTTAAAAAAAAAAAAAAAAAAAAAAAAAAAAAAAAAAAAAAAAAAGCAACTGAAAGAGTCCCCTTTGAGTTATAATGAATGGCTTAATAAAAAGACATCCACCCACCTCTTGAAGCTGACAAAAGTTTCCTCTTCTACATGTGTGATGAATCCAGTTATGACTTTTTAATTCCTGTTCAATAAAAGACCAATTTTGATAAATCTTTGATGACTTCTATTCAAAGTTCAATATTTGGTGCAATGATAATTTTTTGCATAAATATCCTGTTCAGCCCCCAAGCTAGAGCATGCAGAGCCAGGTTGATCTAAAGCATCAGTCTTGAGGAAATTGAAGTCTATAATAAGCTCTCAGACATATTTGCAATGCAAAGTCATTTATGCATGACTTGGCCCATTCTAAGTCTTGAAAGACTGATAACGCCCAAAGTAGCTGTGACTGAGGTTCACACACTGGGCTGTCATTTAGTGGACATTATACTAATTACAGTACTGCTGACTTCAGAGAAGAATTGTTCCGCCATGATCTGTGATGCCTTTTAAGGCTGCTGTAATCACATGTATAACATTTCGTGAATTGGAAATAAATCTCAAAGAACTGCAAATAAATCAAGAAAAAAAATGTTCAGGTAGCAATTTCATTAAGATTGGGAACACGAAACTAGTTCTGCTGCAACACGGCAGATTCCACTTTCCAAAAATGATGTTTTCTTCAGATATGTTGGCTCGTTCAATTCTCTTTGCATGCACTATTACTGCTCAATATATGGGGTGTGGCTCATGGTACAGCACAACACAGAATGATAGCTAGAGAGAATTGAGCTTCTGAAAAGTGAAATTAAAGGGGAAAAGACATAGGAATAAATAATGCAATAGACAGGGCTGAAGCATACAAATGAGATGTCTCAGGATAAGTTTCAGCCTGTCATCCAACCCCTGGCAGTGGGCTGTACATTATCTTTCTAGTATCCTAAGGGAAGGATAATTATAAATATTATAAGTGTAGTATGAGGCCACCTGCTACTAAGTGCAGGTATGCGGTACTTGCGGATCAAACAGTTGTATTTTTTTCCAGCATCCACTTCTCTTTAGTCCTCTGATAAATAGTGCAGACCACCAGCCAGCTCTGCCCATCTGCATCCTGCAAGGACGAACACGCACAGCAACACCCCTGTGATTCAGGTCTCAGCACTGCAACCCATTCCCACCCTGAAAACCTCCTGTTTGCTCTGGATGTAGTGGGTCCAAGCCCAGCCACACACACCTTCCCTTGGTAATGACCTCTGTGGTACAAGTAAGTACCACAATATTTTTTATGTTGTTTTTTGCTGGTTTTTGTGCGTTTCTTGACTGAATAATCTGGTTTGAACACTTGTCTCGAAGTTCTTCCTATGAACTTCCTATTTTTCAAGTAGGGTCTCTTATGGCATTACGTGACTTCAAGCACTTCTCACAACTAATAAATATTTGTGCAAACTTTGCCCTGTTTTAAGGAAAATACTTTTTGTATCTTCCAATATTTCATACTGAATGGAATACACATGCAGAGCACAGTGCATGAGCTGAGTACAGCATGACTTACCAACTCTGCTGCTTCCTTTGGAGAAGAGAAGAGATGGTACATTTGGCAACTGGAAGGAAAATAAAGGGAAGGATTGGTCCTCTCTGTTATGGTTTGAAAAAAAACCAAACAACTTTTTTCCTTCCTGGAAAGATTTGTTTTTCCACTTCCGCCAGGGCACAGTTTCCAGCAGAGGTGAGGAGCCCATGGATTGGCTAATTTTAAGATGGGCACTTCATGTAGCCACTTGCACATTGAAAGAGTCTTTGCAGAACTTACATTTTTAAGAGTGGGAAGTTAGAAGCGCTCTTTGACTTCCGTTGGCAGGGAAGGGAACATCTCCGTGAGCCCGTCCGGCAGCTCTGGGTTTTAGGGCCTGGGGGTTGTGCCAGGGCTGCGGCCGGGTCCCTGCTGGCTCCCCCCTGCCTCCCACCCGCCTCCTCTCGGGCAGGCAGTGCTGCTGCTGCTCTGGGGCTGCTTTTGCTCCCCCTCCCTGCCTGAGGGAGAGGAGAATGGAGCTCCAGGAGG
>VZTR01030513.1:28689-58177 GCA_013400775.1 Chaetops frenatus
TCAGCTCCAGCTGCAGGCAGGCCTGGAGACCCTTTGGTTTTGGTTACAATACATTATATACTTTTCTTTGCTGAGCATCTTAACACAGTAGAACCAATCTATACCTTAACTTTTATCTGTAGCCTATCACAACTACTATAATTACCATATTCATGTTAGTATTCTCCAATCACTAAAAGTTAGTACATTACAGTTTAAGCTAGAAGTTGTTTTTCAGTTTCCTTGCAGTGGAAAATTCTGAGACCTTTTTTCTACTTACAACATTTGCTGACTTATTTGCTTGTGCTATCTTTCTGCTTGGTAAAAACATCTTCTTGTTTGAGGTGGGTTTATCCTTTGTTCTAAGTCATAAAAACCCCTTCTAACTAACATATCCTTTGCCTCCTTGGTTATCCATTAAGACTGGCTCAGCAATTCCTTTATTCTATATCAAACCTTGCTTCCATCTCTATTCCTTCTTCAGAATCTACATTTGAAAATCTTTCTGCTAAGCATACATATCCCTGAGACTTTCTTGTCATACTTTCATCCTTCCCAACAGATGGCAAAAGAGCAACTATGATATACAGTGATTTTGCAAAGCATCTAATACCATGTCAAAAAAAATCTCACTGTTAAGTCAGTTCAAATTGCTTTGGGTGTGAACACTGTCACCAGGACGGAAACCTGATAAACCAGCTGTGAATTCTGGGTGACGGCAGCAAGCAGCAACATGAAGCTGAGAAATCACATAGTTGTAGAATCATTAAGGTTGTAAAAGACCTCTAAGATCATCCAGACCAACCATTAATCCAGCACTGCCAAGTCCACCACTAAACCATGTCCCTAAGTGCCACAGCTAGACATTTATTAAACACTTTCAGGGATGGCAATTCTATCACTTCCCTGGGCAGCTTGTTCCAATGTCTGAGCACCCTCTCAGTGAAGGAATTTATTCTAATATCCAATCTTAACCTGGTACAACTTGATGCATTTCCTCAAGCTGCATGTCCTGTTGTCCTGTTGCTTGTTACTTGGGAGAAGATCCTCACCCCGCTACTGCCTCCTTTCAAGTATTTTCAGAGAGCAGTAAGATTGCCCTGAGTTTCCTCTTCTCCAGGCTAAACAACCCCAGCTCTCTCAGCTACTCCTCATCAAACTTTTTCTCAAGATTCTTCCTCAACTCTGTTGCCCTTCTCTGGACATGCTCTAGCACTTCAGTGTCTTTCTTGTAGTGAGGGCCCAGAACTGGATACAGAATTCAAAGTGAGGCCTCACCAGTGCTGAGTGCAAGGGAATGATCACTGCCCTGGCTCTACTGTTCTTTTCCATTGGACAGCTCTCCAGCCAGATTCTGCCCATAGCTGAGATTTTGAGAGCCAGAACAATATAGCAGTGTACCACAGAAGTGAATTTACAAGTCTGATTGAAAAAAAACGAGTTGTATTTGCAGATTCAGAAAAAAGGAAAAAAAGGTCAATGAGCAAACAGAGCAAATAGTACTGAAGGAGAAATACACACATTGGTCAAAATAAAAGCAGAGGGATTTAAATCTGTTGGAGTCTACTTAGTGGTTTACATTTTAGTAAAATAACCTTTGCAAGGGTTAAATGCCCTGACATCTAGAGTAGGAATGAAACAGGTTTCTTGACCAGGTTGTCCAATTGCCTTTCCATAGACCCATGGGGGACCACCTCACACCTGGAAGATGCACAGACACACGCTGGTGGCAGGGATTTGTGTCTGCCTCCTGGTCTGAGTCTGTCCTCACAGGGGCACCTCTTTGTTTTCCAGGTCAACATCACACCTTCCTGCCACGCCTCATTAACGTGTTTCTTGCTACCTCTGCTGGGCCTTCCCTCTCCATCAGCAGAGTTCATCCATCAGGATTAGGTCAGTTTGGGAAGGTTCCCCCTCCCTCTTGCCCCAGGACATGCTTGCTATAAGATGGGGGACAGGATGTCCTGACCAGGGCAGGACAGCCCCTTTTCCAGCGTCAGTTACTTCCCATCAATACTGGAAGAAATACTTCTGCTGGCCCTTTCCACACCTCTCCAGTGGAGGGCTAAGGAAAGGAAACAGAGAGAAGTAGAAATTAATTCCAGCTTGACTTCAGTGTACTTGTTAAGAGTGCTCCCTGCCTGCCAAATGAGAGCACCATGGAAACAGCAACAAGCAAATTAGTGAATTAGAAAACACTGATCTTTGCAAATTGTAGCTGTAGCCACAAAGCCCCATACAAGGAAAAAACGTACAAATCCAGAGGCACACAACACAGATCTAATACATCTGCAGAGCTCCCTTGCCCAGCCGGAGAAGGATGCAAAATCACAGCTAAATGCAGGGATCTGAAGGCCTGATTTCAGATGGGGGACTGGTGTTTTTTCCACTCTGATTTTTTGCTTTTGTTGCCATCAGACTCTTGCCAGGGGAAGCATTTGAAGGAAGACTGAAATCTCTTTCCATCTAAACAGTAGTTGAATTTATAGTGAAAATCATGGGATTGTTCTCCATTCCAAACCACACTGCTTTTACAAGTGCCAGGTTCTTGCTTAAATAGCAATACTAGAAAATTCAGGGAAAAAAACCTAATATTTGAGCCTCAGCTTGGGAAACCAGGCACAAGTAATTTTAGTTATTCATTAGGTTCTTGCCTTTTTTTTGTTGTTTGTTTGGGTTTTTTTGAGGGTCTTTTGCCTCCTAACAAAAGAGAGTTCATTGGGAAATTCAACAAAAGATCACTTTTCTGGATGCTTAAGAAGTATCTTCTAAATATGAAGATGGAAAGAACAAGCAGAAAATTCAAAATATTTGGAAAAATACAAGACAGGGGCAACCTACCAAACAGCAGAGCTGCCCCAAAAGAGGGAGAGATTGTTGATAACAGCTGAGAGTTGTGATGAAGGATGAACAGCTGAGTTTTAGCTTTCTTGAACTGGAGCAGGGGGTGACACATCGAGAGGAAATGCCAGATAGACAGGCTGAAATTTAATTTGGACACAAGCAGATGGGTCTGAGAGATTGATCTGAGGCTTGTCCATATAAAGACAGTAATTAACTTTGTACTACAAGACTCAAAATGTGAGCTAATATTTTCCTTCCCTGTTTTCATGCCCCTGAAATAATGTGTGCACTTTCACATCACTTGCTTCAGTGAGTTCTTACACACAGAAATCAGATTTTCCACAGACCTGAGCCTTCAGAAGAAGCCTACAATACTAAAATAGGGTACTGACAACAGCACACATTGTCAGAAAAACAAGATGTATTTCAGTTTTGGGAATCTAAAGGGTTACTGACATATGTACAAACACTGAGTTATGTATTCAATATTGCATGTGGGTAAGAAACATTTTATATGACACTTTGAGAAGAGAAAAATAAACCCCACTGGTGCACCTTACTGAGAGACCTGGAGACTGAAACTACTGATCTTCCTTTTCACTGACCAGATGTGGACTGCAAGTTATTTCTGGAGCCTTTCAAGAGAGCATCAGGATGGTTAGATGAAAGAGATTAATTCCAACACAGGACTTGTGTGGGGCATGAAGAGGTTCTTTGACTCCTGTGGACACTCAAAAAATGAGTGTCCATCACAAGACAGGGTCTGAAGTGCTCTGTGATCAGTTCATCTTCACAGAAACACAGCTTCTTCAGTGAAATTCCCAATAGGACGTGAAAGACGTGGGATGATCATTCATACTAACAGTAGGGCACCTTAGCTTGAGCCAAAACAAACAACCTGTTCTGGGATGTTTCAACACCTCTCACTTGCCTCCCTTTCAGGTCAAAATCAGTCCTGCAGTCTTGGGTAGCTTGGAGATAAGACTGTCTTGAGTCTGGTGCTTAGAAATGCAGCCCAGTTGCAACACTTCTAAAGATCTTTATTTTTTCAGAAATAGGCATATCCATGCTTGGTCTCATCATCTGTCAGTGTCTGTCTGCCTCATGCTTTTGCCAAAGCCCCAGTACCCACCCACACATAGCAACTCTCAGCTGACTTTGGCAGCTGCAGTCCTCAGTAGCCACCAACTGGTAAACACCAAAGAATATTCTCACTGCTGCTGAATTCTGCACATCCCCAACTGGTCAACATCAATGAATACTCTCACTGCTGTTGACTTCTGCACATCCCCTTTGGTGCCTCTCCCCCCTGCAACATCTTCAGGTGAAGGGAATGCAGGTGCCCAGACCCCGTGGAGATGTGCACAGCACGTATGCACTGGCTGTTCTCCACAGGCACCACAGCATCCATAATGTCCAAGGGGACAATAAAGCTGTGAGATGGATAAGGGTGTGGGTGTACACCTGTAGAGATAGCTAAGAGATTCAGCTGCATGTGAATTTTTCAATGCAAGGCTGTATCGTTGGAAGACATCCGTTTTAGTAGATCCAAATTAGGCATATACTGCTAATTTAGTTTGCCATTAAGAACAATTGGCAGAAATCTTTATTAGATCTCTCTTGGCTAAATGTAGCTACTTTCACTCAAGTACCAGAATTTTCCTCAGCTTCTTTGTCTCCCCTTTTTTCTTCAGGTCATTTGATGATTGACAGTTCAATGTACTGCAGGAACATTGGAGGGTAAGAGATAACTGTGTGCTGCAGTCAGAAGGTCCATGCTGCATAAAAATGTATTCTCTTCATTATTACCTATTTGACAAAGATTTAGGAGGGTTTTGCAGCTAAGGGCCACATATAAAAAGACTACAGATCATTTCCAAAAGACAAATTGCAAAAATTCTGGCTAATTTACAGTGAGATATACTCTCATACTTTAAGGAGTAGATAACAGCACATCTGCAGGGTACACTTCCACATCATGGGAAGGAAATTGAAAATAGCAGACAGCAGTACATCTGGTTACAAATTCTAGGAATTATATATGCTTCTACTGGAAAATGGGAATTTGTTGAACTGAGAATCAGTAAAATTCCCAGTGTTTGTTTCTTTGTTTGTTTTACAATTAGCAAAAAGAAAGGCACACATTGTATCTGCAGCCATGTGAAAAAGGAAAATCTGCTACTTTTGAGCTGCTACTAAGCACTGCTGGAGTTGCAGTTCATTTCCCCATTGCTCCCACTTTCCCCGTGGATCCTGGGCCCCAGCTGGATCAGACATCCCTGGAGCCACATCTTTCTTCCCAGAGACACTGTTTAGCATCTCCCCAGCAAGGCAAGGGAGAAAATGTGTCATTGGAGGCACAGCACATCTGCACCAGTGGCAGGAGTGAAACACAGCCTTCCGTCCTTCTCTCCTCCTCCATCCCCTCCTTCCTACCCCAGTGCTGGGCCCAAATAACTGCAATTTCATGGTGGACATGATCCCACATAGCACAGCCTGACAATCAGTCCTTGGCTAGAGAGCAGTACAGCAGGGAAGAGAGCCAGGGAGCTGGAGGTCCCATGAGGGTAGCTCAGGCAGATGGAAAAAATAATAACAGATCATAATGCAAAAAGCACTCAGAGAAAGGCAGTTTTACATTCTTGCATGTTGATACAGATTATGGGAACCCCATTAATCTCCTATTTAATGCATGATTGCTCTATAGCATCAGCCATCAGGAGCCTCATGTGCTCCCTGGTTCATCTATATAATCCAAAGGTGCTGGTAGAGGTCTTTGATGACCTGGAAGATTGAAGAGGTACTAATCCACAATTCAGGAATCACCTTACATGTTACAGAGAAAATAAAAGGGGTGAATGGTCAGGTGACAGATTCAAGAAGGAGTTATCCACAAGCTTCTGAATTCAAGCTGATCCCAGTGATACGCTTAGCTCAGTCTGTGGGCTCCTTTGCAGAACTCTTGTATTTAGATAAAGCACATGAATCATGGCTCAATGCTCCATCAAACCAAACTCACCTTTGCAGGGACCTGTGCAAGGCCTGTATTACTTTAGCCCATGAGTGCTTTTCTTTTAGTGTTTGTTTTTGAACAGCACTGAAATTGTGTGCATTCATCTTTGCCACCTTGTAACATCAAAACAAAAATAACTACTATAAATAAAATTATAAATAGATACCGAAAAAAGTAGGCATGTCTCTAGATTTCCCCTCTTGCATAAAATGCATTCCACCCCACTTCAGAAGTAATTCTCACAAGCAGTGTTTTCACTGTCTCTTTACTTTAGTGACTCTCTAATGCCAGTGTAGCACAAGCCTCTCTGTGGATGTACCACTCTCCTCCACAAGCCACTTTCATAAGCCTTTTAGGACACTTTGAGACAAATACACCTCTGTCAGATACAACTGATGCTGGCAACGAATTTTTAGGTAGGCGGACACATCCTCTGAGAGTGTGCTCACACAGGCTCATTTTCATAGGGACCAAATTGAAGAGGGCAAACTCTTGTGATAAGAAGCACTTGCAGCCAGACTGTGATGCCATCCCATCAACCTGGATACCTGGAAAAGGTTGGCCACCTGGGGAATAAAGGGCAGGAAAAAAGGTGAGAAATCTGGATGAGCAATTATTCAGTTATTTGCTTTGGCACATGCAAGGAAATTCACAAACATCCTTGTTCAATCCCAATGCCTGAATCAACAGCAATTTGCCTCCTAGACCTCAGCTAACCCATGTTCAAGGCAGAGAAAGGGACAGGTGGATTGGCTGCCTGATCCCATATGCACAGCTCTTGCTGTTGTCCTGACTGGCCAGACCCTGTAGAGAAGAGGGACAGGGATAGCTGTCAGACATGGCATCACTTGTCTCCCTCTCTGCTTTGCTGTGCCAGTAAGCTTTCCCCACCCCAGCTAACAAGCTGGAAAGGGAACATCTGTTAGGGAACTGGTGGTGAGAGAGGGACCCACGCAGCACAGCTGTGAGGCCACGGAACAGCAGGGAGGATGAGCATGAGGAGAGAGATGGGCTGCCAGAGGGCAACTGAACAGATGGAGCAGCATGGATGCAGCTCCAGGAGCAGCACAGGCGGCTGGGGAGCAGGTACTGCCTTGCACAAAGATTTGTGCAAAGGTTTGCTTGCCGGGGACCTTGTGATGTTCTTCTGGTCGTTTCTGACTAAAGCGAGGAAGGCACATGAGGAAAGAAAGAGGCAGGGAAAGAAGAGCATCTCTAGTGCAAAGCTGTCACTGAGTAACTTGGGAGGATTTGTCCTAAGAGAGAGGATCCAGCTCCCTCTAAAATCACAATAAAGGCTCTCATGCTCTGCTCCCCTTCTCCTTGCTTAGCAAACTACAGATCTACAGCCTGGTTCCAAATATTGCTATTCCTCAGTTTTTAGAAAATTCTCTTCGCCTTGAAGACAAGTCATCAAAAGATATAGTCAGACCTTCTAAAAGTTTTATCCCATAACCCTGTTGCCTCAGGACAGACAAACTGTCCACAGGGTCCACTACTCTGGTTTCTGTCTCACTCACTTGACCTGTGTACTTTTGCCTAAGAATGTAATTCTGTCCTGCCTTTTCCTCCTCCCAAAGATGTCCAAGCAGACAAAAACAGAGTAGTTTTTTTGTTGGTAAGACAAAAGCACGTTTTCTGTTAACCACCAAAACAGATGAAGTTGTCTAAAAAACCCCAACAACTCTAAATTTAGTGAGTGTCAGAACATTGCTGATGCAGTGCTCAGCTGACGGATGGGGTGCTGAGAGCAAACCAAAAGTCAATGCCACTCTGAATACCATCTGCAGAATAAACTACCCGTGTCATCAACGTCAATATGCAGCTGAATTAATGACAGCACCTTGCCTTGTTTAAATCAGGACCAAGCTTTAGTCAAGCAAGGGCAGAAAGGGAAATTAGAGCCTGAAGCTGCTACAGCTCAAAGCCAGAGCACAGCTCAAAGGCCATATGGTCCAATACAGCAGCCTGGAGACAATCTCCTAACCACATCCCAGGTTCAGTAAAACTGAAATTATATGATTCCAAGTTAATCTTGATGAACTATTTCACCCAGGCAAAGGACCACACTAAGACAGTGGTATTTGCTCCATTATTGGAGCATATAGTAAGTGTTTTGTGGAAACAACTTTGTCTTAAACAGGCTTGAGTATGCACTGGAACAGAGGGAAATCTGGAGGTTTCTCCACACACAAATTACTGCTTCTTCTTCTGTCTTAACCTAGAATTTGGTAACAAAAATAGAAAGACATTGAGTTAGGTCTTATATAAAGGAAATATGGAGACTTTTTTAAACATTCTTTCTCCGTCATCTTTGATGGATTTTTGTTCCATGGAGTGCTGTGGGGAGAGTTACTTAATGGTTCCTCTGGATAGCCCTTGTGCAGTGTCCAAAATAGATCCCTGATTTAGTCTCCCAAGTGTTTCAAATGTTTTGCATTTGAGAGAAATCCTTTGGGTCTCTGGTAGGAATAAGTGAAAAAAATTGCTAGACCACACAGTCAGGCTAGAGGGGTCAAAGGGAGTCTCAGATGTTGTTAGAGCAACAACCAATGTCTTCTCTGGATCTGGGTTTTTGCACACTTTCACATACTCTTCTGGTTCTACAGCCCGAGTGGTTTTTGCTATCATTACAAAACAAAAGGGAATATTGAACTTTAGACTTTGCCAGCTAATAAGAATAAAACCAGTGCTAAAGAAGAGTCCTACTGACAACCTCAAAGAAGGAAAGAGGGTGGAGAGTGGGAGTTTAAGTCAGTCAAGAAGTAAATTAGGATGCATTAATGGGAAAGCATAAGCAGTTCACAATACTACCGATGCTCCCAAAATTATCAGAGCATGTGCCTGGCCCAAGATCCATCTCTGCAGCTTTCCTGGACTGTTACATTCACATATTTAAAAAAAAAAAAAAAGGAGTTGAAATAGGATGAAATGAGGACAAGAATATTCACTTAGGAGAGGAACAAATACAAACAGTAAGCAGATCAGTGTTGTCCATTGCCTAGATGACAGAGAAGGGGGGAGGAGGAGTTATAAAATTAGGTCAGAGAGTGTGAATGTCATGTTCTGTTTGTTAGAAGCCTTCAAGTTTCATCAGGAAACAGTTCATTAGAAATTCCTCCGCAGTTAATACAAAATGTCTGCTCTGAATGACTCCAATATTCTTCAACCTTATTTAAAAACTCCAATATAAGCACAGCGTGCCTAGAGTTGCAGTAGCAGACACAGTAACAGTTATTAAAGTGCATGCATGATCAGCTTCATGGCAAGTATTGTAATGTTAGTGTGGATTGCTACTAGTAATGTAATTCAGAGAGTGGGATGGTTTTGACTAATTGGTACTTTTAGAGAGCATCATATTTTATTTTTTAATAGACATTTAGGTTACCACCATCAAAAAAATATACCAGCTAAAACCATCACTGTGTGTTAAATGGTAGTTGGTTTTAAACTTCTTTTTCTTGGCACCAGTAACAAATTCTCTCACAGCAGTCTTTGACAGTACAAACCAGATCTTAACCTGATATTTTATCCAGAGGAAGGATGTGGAGAGTGTCTAGCAGGCAGTTAAATAGTCCACATTCCAAAACACACGGGTGTCAGGCACATTTTACATGAGGAAGTTTGCTTTGCCAGCTCATCCTTTTATCTTCTTTCCTTCTAGCTGTGGAGGGGAACCCAAGTCTCACTGCCTAATATCTGGGTACCTATCTCCACAGAGCATCTTTATTCCCTTCTCTAACTGCTGGCACTCTGCAACACCACTGGCAAGCCATCTCTGTGACTGTGGGTGACACAACTGCAATCTTGTGAACCTTTGACCTTCCCAGATTGTGCAGAACAGATCTCTATTTCTTATTTGTCCTTGGGCAATGAAACTAATATGGCAGTAACTTTCAATGGATGTCACTGATTTAATGCTTCTCCAGATTTACTTCTGCCTTATATACCTTCTAGGTGTTTTCCAGTAAAATTCAGCAGGACTTGCATTCATTTTCAGATATCTTCATGCATTAGAGCTTACAAAATCAGATCCTATGTTATTCATTTTATCTTTCCTTTTCAAAGGGAAAAATAAAAGCAATAACTAGCTGTGCGTAATGGTAGAATGGATTGCTGCTCCTTGTAAAAAGCAGTTTCTACACTGCATTCAGACTTCTGGCTGTTGCAATTTCATTAAGGTAAATACCTGTGTTTTCAATGGAGTTTCCTCTCCTCTGCCACCAGAAAGTTAAATGCATGCTTACTGCTCCAAGTTACAGTAGGCCATAGAGTCAAGCACCATCTTTGTCCTAGATAATTGCCTGGCAATCAGGAGCCAGAACATCCTACTGGAGACTAACACTTCTCATATACCTCAAACACCCAGTGCTTATTTCCTCCTATAGACAGACCACAGGCAAAAGCTACACCACAGTCTGAGCAGCTTTCACAGGTTAAGTCTCTTTGCCCCACAGTTCAACAAGCTCTGGAACAGGCTGATGCTTATGCGGTGCAGCATCAGACATCTAACTTTTTTTTTTCTTTCTTTTTTTTTTTGGAAGCATACTCAACCTCCATTAGCAATTATCTCTAAGATGTGTACATTGCGTATTTTACATTCATCGCTCATCACTAGCCAATTAGATCAGTAGAGATGGGGTGTATCAAACATCATTTCCACAACCTCTGTAGACACCATTGGGTACGTTTCTCTCCTAGATGTAAGCATTGGCACACCCCGCACTGGGAAATCCAGGAAATAGAATAAAAGTCCTGTGAATGGCAGCTACATGACAACTATTTAGATCAAGACATGCAGAGGAAATTGAATACAGATGATGTTCCAGGAAACATTAAATAGAGATAGGATACCTTGAAAGAGAAAAGATAAGATGATGTGCCATAGCCTTAAAAAATGCACTGAGTTGAAAATTCACTGCTAGGAAAGTCCACTATGATCAGAGACCTGCTGCATTACCTTGTGAAACATAGCTTGACAGTCTTTTGATGTATTTCAGAGAAGACCTATTCATCTGAAAGGGTGAGGCCAAAAAAAGGAAAAATGAGAGAAAAAAAGAATTCCTGGAGAGCTTTTTTTAGTGCTTGTATTTCAGAATGATGACAGCTAATTATAGCAACTGCTCTAGTTATGGGTGACCTGTGCTCACAATATGTGGTACCTTGTTACTGGAACAAGCCAGGGAAATTAATAAAATCACCACAGCCTAAGTCCTCACACCTTCAAAGCATATCAGTATCTGGCCCCTGGTTAGCTATGCAGTCATTCTGTGCCCCCAGATTTCCAGTAGAAAGGGTTTACTGCTGTAAAGAAAAACTGCTGCAGCAGTTCATCTCTGTGTGGGCCACCTGAGCCTAGAAAGCTGCAAAGCAATCCCTAACAAATAGGAAGAGATAATCAACATACCTAAGGCCTTACTTTAACTTACTGTCAGGGATAAACTCATGGTTTTTTTCTGATAAAGTGCTAATGCTTAAGGGAATGTCTGTATTCCTGACTTGTTCCTGTCTCCATGAATAAATTCATGTCTCAGACTAATGTCTCAGCTTGGTTAGCTGGCTACTCACAGATATCAAAGGAGACATGAAACTTTGAAGGGAGGGGCTGAAACATCACTGTGAAAGGTGGGCAAGAGAGATTTGTCTTGCACATTTTCTAAATGGTCACAGGAAAGAAATTAAAACAAGTTATCTTTTCTCTGGACATAGGAAGAAAGTTCTACCTACCTTTCAGTGAGCTAGGAAAATAGAATTCTCCAATCACAACACTGTTTGAGCACTCAAGCATTTTGGAAGAAAAAAAATCCTTTTAAACCCCAAAATATAATTTTTCTTTGATAAATATTGAAAAGGTTATTTAGACAATGTGATGTTTCTTTTTGGTTTCTTTTTATTTTTACCAGAAAGAATGCTTTCATCTCACTGCAATTTTTCTGCAGCCCAGTTTGACTTCCATTTTCATTCCATATGTGTCTCCATTAACCTCTGGCTTTATTTTCTTATTCTAAGTCAAATTAATTGAATCTTGTAGCAGACCTGTGGCTTTTTGGCAAAAGAAATATGATAAAACTAAAGCTATTTGGATGCCATATTACCGTACACCAAATTACTCTGCTAGCAGAGAGAGTTCAAAGGCTTTAAAAATACAGGCCCCTTTTTTTTTTTTTTTTTACATTTGTGAAATTGATAAGAAGCTTAATGCACTGTTCAATATCTGTATTTAGCGATAAAATACTCCAATAAGATGATGCACACATGCACTTCAAAAGTAGTTTCAAAGCTTTGACAGAGCACTTAAAACACTTTGTGTGTAAGCAATGCAAAGGTTAAAAACTAGCAATTTGACCCAAAGGGGGAACAAGTATGCTTTTGTATTTATTGTGCTGCACAAAAAAGCAACATGTCTTTACTTTTAGAGAGGCTGGGACTAATAGGCTCAGAAAATATTAGCAATGATATCAACCCAGAAGGTTAAGAGAAGGATCTACTTATCTGTAATGATTTATTGAACTGACAATACTGTGTACAAATCGGGCTAGGAAATGCATGGGCAGAAAATCTTAGAAGGAAATAATTGTGTCAGGGCACTGAGCAGATAGATCCTTTCAGTAAGGAAACAAATATTGTAATTCATAAATCATGTTTGTCAGGAATAAATAAAAACAGAATCAAAGCTGGTACTTCCTTGTCTTTAGCATTCACTGAGCAAAAAGGTTCTCTCCCTGGAGCACAAAAGAGGAAGAAGCATTATTTGTTGATCTTCTCAAATAAGACATGTCTTTATACCATTTTCCACCTTTCCTGTTGAGTTTGTCCTTATAGTATCAATATTGGCTGTTGATGCCAAGGTTTCTGTTGTCACCTAAATGCTCTGCTGGGACATGGGTTTTAAGCAGTGAATTTTCAATGTCCCTCTAAGAGATAGATACTGCAGTAAAACCTGTCATTTACTTTAATGGCCCAGATGTCAGAGAGAAGTTTTGTCATGGCAGATGAGGCTGTCTTTAAATCCTCCCCCTCCACACCGGGACTGATGGGATTGCATTCTTGCCCATCTAGCAAAGCTCCACACATAAATTAGCCTGAGCAATTTCCCAGGGGGTAATAAACAACCATCAGCCTCTCACTGACGTTCACTGGATGGCATTACAGATGAGATATATCCAAGGACACTTTACTTCATTTCAGCAAATTTAACCTTGAGGCAAGAGCAATACTTGACATAATGCAAGAACTAACCAGAAATACTTTCCAGATGCACACAGGTAACCATTATTTGAGTGGCATTCTCTTCATCTTGTATCTATAACACAGTACAGCTTAGATCTTGGACCAGTGCTGGATCTTTCCCTGCCTTTAAAAGAGAGTAGCAGACAAATGTCTCTACAAAACCAAACCAAACCAAACCAAAACAACAACAACAACAACAACAAAACAAACAAAAAAAAACATCTCTCCAAAGTTTTATGATTTAAAATGTAGACAATTATTTTAAGGCAGCTGTCCAGTTGCCCTCCATATCTGACAGAGAATTATCTCTATAATGCAATTCATGCCACTCCTTTTAAGTATTTCTGCCAGACTGTTCTTCAAAAGTGTCTCCCTTTTACCTGTAGGAAAGAAAAAATTCTCCCACCCTGTTTGAGATGATTTAACATAACAATGTAACTGTTCTCTCGAGCGACACAAACTTTTTTTTTCCCTGAGACTGTTCACACTCTGCCAGTCTTCTTCAAACAAAAAGTGCAAACAATTATGAAAAACAGAAGAACCAAGATACTGGGTCAGAACAAAAGTCTAGCTAACACAGTATCTTGAATCTAACAATTCCTCCAGGAGATGGTCAGGAACACATATTTAAAACAAACAAAACCAAAACAACAACAACAACAACAAGACCACAAAAGAACAACAACAACAAAACCCAGGATCACATAGTTTGATATTTCACTGATTTATCTAGCCACTATCTAGCATCATTTTATCCTCAGCACAGTCTTATCTCTATATGTACCCTTTATTTCACAAGAATTAAATCAGTGACATTTTAATCACAACATGTACAGATTCTCTGTATATCTAATTCATCAATAGTACAATTTCTTGTCCATACAGGCAGCATGCACCAGATCATCATCAGATTTACACATTCAGGTAGATTTAAATGATGTGAGAATTTTTCTAAAAGCCTTTTTTTAATGGAAGATGACTTCATCTGCATTTCTGACACAAAGCAAAGATTAAAAAGACTTCCTATTTACCAGGCTACAGGGCTGTATCATGGTCTCCATACATGCAATATAACCAGCAGCATGAAAATGGGAAACCATTCCTGATGGAAACCACTCAAAAACACAACTATCCTGCAGTGGACCTTGGTTTGGAGCAAATATACTCAAAAGTGAAGATGATCACTGTGTCAGTGTGTCAGATGGGCTCATGTTAGAGAGAATGAAGAAATAAATGTAAGCCACAAGACACAGAGGATAGACAGGTCTGTGTTATCAAGAATAAACTTTTGCTCTGAACCTCCTGCCTTCACTGGACCTGCCACTCCTAGTAGGGATGTGCCTTTAAAACCAAAATTTTGCAAGTTTGGGGCTCTATTTCATGCACTGTAAGACAAGATTGAGAAAACTGAGTCAATGTTTCCCCTCACTGAAGAACCACTTCACCGTGACTCCTGTTAGCTTTGGAACAGGTGTGAGTGAGGAGTCACAGAAAATACTGTGAGCATGTACAGATGCAGACACAGCTTGAGCTGAATGTGTCAGTGCATTCTGTCTTTGCTCGGGACATGAATATGTAGAAAAAGTCCACGGGGTATGCTGCATCACAGGGATGGCAACAAATTTCAGGAGCTGAACAATGAGAGCTACTAATGACTGGCACTTTTACAGGCAGGAGAGAGTAGACAGAAGAGAAATCAGCTCCTTGTAGAGGTAGAGGTAAAGGTAGATGTAGAGATAGAGGTAGAGGTGGAGTGTCCTTGGCCTAGACAGGAAATGTTTGTAAATCTGGGCACTCTCTGCATGCTGTACCAGCTTGTTCCCTCCAGGAGCAGTGAACCAGTTCACAGCCCCCTATGATGCTCCCATGGATGATTTACAGATCTGTTGACAGGGATTATCCAAGCACACACACTGCACTTGTCTGTGCAGGAGCTGTATTTGTCACCCTCCTGCAAGGCACAGAGACATTTCAGCATTTGCAGTGAGCATGTGAGGGAAGTGAGGCTTTTATTCATTTCCCTTTCTCCCTGAGGACCTTTCAGTATTTAGCCAAGCTTGTGAAAACTGACCGGGAATAATGCTAGGAAGCAGAAATATGTGCAGGGATTGTTCTGTGTTAGTCCTGTCACTGTTTCACTTCCAATCTTTCCAGCTGAGAAATAACATGCCAGAAAACTTTTTTGCTATTCTAAGAAACTTTCCTTTCCCCAAGGGCACCAACCACCTATTACTCCACACCATACATCACTGTCTGTCACTGGCCACTCTGTTCCAAAGAACACAGGTCAACTTGCAAGAGTGACTTAGCCCAGCTAAAATTTTCACTCAAGCCTAAAGTTGTTAGAGTACTACATATTTCACCAGCATTTTAGAGCAAAGTAAGCTGACTGATGGGGTGAAAGAAAGATTTAACTGAAGAACAATAGTGCTTCTTTTCTACTATCCTTACATTTCCTACAATACTTTGCATCTAGAGAACTTCAACTCCTCTCAGACATTAACAAATTATCTTTATTCATCCTAAATAATGTATTTTTCCCCATTTTACAGAGGCATGAAAGCATCAAATTAGTTTGTCTGATTTGCCCTTCTTAAAGAGCTAGGAACAAACTTGAACTATCCCAGTTCTCATCCCCATCCTTGAGCCACATGGAAATACATTTGAACCAGAGTTGAAACAATATAGGGTCAGCCCCTCTATATTACACAAGATCCAAATGAATCTTTCCCTGCATGTAAGGAGCAGGCTGGGAGATTGCTTTGTTCCTTCTTATCTATCTCACATGAAGAGATGAAGGAAGGATAGAAATTGCTCTGTCTAACCTCTAGGAATAGTTCCAGTTCCTCAGGCATAACAAAAGTGGAACCAAGAAACTCTCTACATCCAAGATATTTGTTATATTTCCCCAGTTTTGCTCCTGTTCATTCACATGCTACATACAGAAGCAGAAAGGGGGGAAAGGGAAAAACAAACTGTTAAAATTATTTTTAAAGTCCAAACCTCTTTTTGCTATGACTTGAAAATTTTAGAATTCAGTTCATAATTCTCAGCCTACACTGGTTCTCAGTGTAGGCATGGTGGTTCATCCAATTCTAATCCTGTCTTAAGGACTAGCAGCAGCAGAATTTGCTAACTTCCAATCAGTGTGAAGGAGGAATCAAAATATGAAAATATCTTATGTGCTCTCCTTCCATTTTATGCTTGAACAGTGGTAAAAATATATTTTTATACACACTTCCTCATTAAAAAGCAGTCAATTTCTTTGTTTTCTTGCTCCCAAACTATTTTAATAATTAATTTTTCAATTAAAAATCCAGTTCTAAAAAATACAAAAACACTAAAATGTCTCCAAACCTTCCCTTTTGACAGGCCTATGGGGATCTTCCTCCTTCTGTAGAGATTTCTGGAGCCTTCATCTGAGGAAAGTTATATTGAATCAAGCTGGAAGATAATCATTGTCCGTTTTTTCCCCAGTATCTTCATCATCCTTTGGCAAATGCAAAGTTCTACATGTATATTTTTATGTGTTTATTAAGGTAGTTCTCCACAAGTACCTCCATATAAGCTACATTCATAGAGATGAGATAAATTAACAAACCCAGCAGCTAAAAAAAAACCCTCAAAAAACCAACCAAACAAAACCTAAAGAACAAAATAATAATAATTAAAAGTCCTTTTTTGCTATTTTAAACCACTAACTGAAATACCACAAGATGCCTAGGAGAAACTGTGTTTTGGGTATTTAATTCCCTTATTTTCTCCCAGAGCCTGTGCTGGCTGGATCAAGTTACAGCTCCCAAGGTTCCCTACAGTATCTCTTGCTGCTCTAAAGCGACTTGAGATGATAGCAATTACACATCAGCTTTGGGAGCCACAGATTAACAGTGGCACTGGAGAGGGGTTTGGAGCTATGATGGCTGTAATGTAGTGAAGAGTGGCATTCCAAAAATGCTTTGAGTTTAGGCTGAAACATTTCAGTTTGGAAACAAGAAGTGTGTGTGCTTGATTTTAACTTTCAGCTGCTCCCATTTCTTTGAGTAAATAAAAGGTGCTGAAAGGCATACATGGAATATTTCAATCCATCAGGGAGAAAAATGTGCAAAAAATCACTATTTTTTTAATAATGTACTTTCAAGAACTGTTCTGCCAAAAAGAAAAGGGGGGTGGGAGGGAGTGATGGCAGGCTGGGACTTCTTTACAGAACCCTTTCACAAAGTGGGTTGTGCCCTTCCTCCTCCCCACTGCATTCTGTTGCATAAGGAAACTTCAACTGCTGTCAGTTAGAGTGACACAACTATTGTGCTTAAGAAGGCAGAAGAGGAAGGTATTTTCCTGAGCTACTGCCTGAGCAAACACACAGTGCTCCCATGGCTGATCTCTGGGAACACTAATCCTGCCCATGAAGTTTTACCCAGGGAGTTTGTTGATGGGTGAGGGCACCCTTTCATTGCAGACGGATGGGCAGTGCTGTCACATTGCCCTCCACACTTTGTTAAACTCACCTACTGACCTTCTAGAGGGATGCTGCACCAGTAACATATCTGTCTGTTATAACTGCACAGATATGAGGCAAGTCTACAAGAAATCCATCAAATAACTAGCTTTCATGCCAAACTCTTATTAAACTATTAGTTACTGACACTTTAGTAACAGCGTTTTCTATGAAGTGATAAAAACAACCTGATGGACATGAGGTTTATCTGTGAGAATTCTTGAAATTCTGGTTTTGGAAAAATGATGTCATTACCCTCAGGCTTCAGTACTCAAAAATAATGAATTCAAGGAATATTAAATGGAAATCGGGCTTATTTTAGACAATTCAATGGTCCTTCTGTCCTTCCAATCTGTTAATCAGGGTTGATGCTAGATTTACTGGAAAGAGGAAATACTTCAAATGACCAAAATTGTGCAGCAATTTAGAAAGCACTATCCTCAGATAAAGTTTTGAAAAGTGATGCCACCATCTCACATTTTTCCAACAGGCTAGGACGAGTGTCTCAAGACATTTTTAACCATTAAGATCTGCAGCAAAAATAAAACTGAACTGTCAGGAAATATCCAGGACATCATAGGGAAAATTGAGTTTCAAGCAAGCTGCTGCGTTCTCCTTGAGATTCCTGTGACGGCACAAAAGCCATTACACAAAACAAAGAAAAAGAATAGAATGGCCCAGCCCAGATTTAACAGAGCAGAGATTATATTCTTGCTGACTGCAGATATTACAAGTAGAGCGAGTCATCCTCCTTTAAAGGGGCATGGGTTTTTGGCCATGGCTGACATTACTGGAACAATCTTGCACCTTAAGGACTTTGCATGCACTGTGCTTCACCCAGAGCAGTGGAAAAAGGCTGAAGAACAGTCTTGATGACCAAAGATACTTTACTCTTCTTTCCTGACCCATTTTTTTCTCCCCTCTCTCTTCTTTTGTGTCTTGTCACTCCCCACTACAGATTGCAGGGCTGTGCCAGCCCCTTCCCACTCTCAAGATTTTTGGGAATAATGTATCATCACTGCCTCCCACAGAGTAAACATTTACTTCTGGGACTGAAGAGCAAGGAAGGGGGAAACTACAGAAACTAAACACAGCCTCTGATGGTCACACACTGGAATGGGCCTCAGACCTTCCCTGGTGGCTTAACTGCATTGGTTTGTTCAGAGTTGTGCCTGACAGATCCACAGGCAGCCAAGGAAAACAATGGAGGTTTTTCCTAAACATCAATAAAAATGCATCAGCTTCTTAAACAAACACTTAGGGAGATTTTGTTGCTCTGCAGCCCTTGTGGTAAATATGATTTTGTGGTTTAATGCACACATATACAGCTAGATGAGCACCACACCTCTGTTGCTGGTCAGGAATTAGGTCCTTCCAAAATTTTTCTTTTAAATTTTTTTGTGTTCATTCAAATATTATAGCCTTGTAACAATTATCTCAAACAGAGACATTAATGAATCATTGATCAAATGAAAGGGAACAAGTTTTATATAAAATGCTTTAGAAAACTTGCTTTCATTCCAGTAATTTAGCAGCTGGCAGCTGACTCAGCTTCGTGCACACACACACACATGGGGATTAAAACAAGAGAAAAATAGGGCTTAGAGCTGCCATGGACAAAGGCGAGGGGGTAACATTTTCAAAAGGCTCTGTATGGTATACACACTCATATCCTACCCAAGAGCACAAAATTTGAACCTCTATGACACCTTTCTTGCAAAATTATTATGCAGAAATCCAGTTCCCCTCTTGGCACTGCAGCCCCAAAGCACAAAGGATACAGGGGCACCTCCACCCACAACCATACTACACTGACCCAGGAGTATGGGCTTTTCTCAGAGACTGATGTCTACAGAGAAAGGCCACTGTGAGCAGAACAAAAGAACCCCATACTCAAAGCTGCTTCTCCAGGCTGAATGTGAGAGAATTTCAAACCCCTACTGCAACTGAAATTCTCCTTCTGCCAAAGGGTCAAGGCTGCCCACTTTACAGTCACATTTGCGTGCTTCACACCTATGTTTTATCATTGTTAGCTGCTTAAACAGAAGGCAGATGGCTGCCATTGTGTTGGGCTGGAGATTTTTCCATTTCTCACCTTAGTATTATTGTAAATAAGTTGGGAATAGTTATACTGGTAATAAGTTAAGTAAATCATAATAGAGTTAATAAAAGGTTAAGTTGTAACAGATAAATAGGTAACCATTATGATTGTTAAAAGGATTGTAGTTATTACACTGCAGTGAATTGTAATAACTCCTAAAACCTAAGAAAAAAGACGTCTGTAAAAAATACAGTATTTGCCTGCCATGTGAAACCACCCTAAAACAAGCCCAGACAAGTCCTCCTGGGCATTCCAAGATTGATATCAGTGACAATAGATAACCAATAAGGCTTCAATAAAGCCCAAAGGACCAATTGGATAAAGGATCCAAAAGCGCATCAATCAAAATGGGCCAAAAACTGTATAAAAACGAGGCTTTCCAGACAGCCTGTGTCTTCTCCCACCCAAGGACATCGAGGGACAGCTCCAGCCGCCCGGAGAAGACCCAGCGCCGGCACCGAACACCAGGGATGGGCGCTGCCCGGGGAGCTCCTGCTCTGCCTCCCGCAGACACCGGCGTGTGCTTGTCCTGCGACCCCCTTGCTTCAGGCTGTACAATAAAATCTGCTGAAATCACTGCATTTGGGAGTTCGCCTCCCGTTTTTAACAGTGTGATGGGTAGTGTGTTATTGAATAAACAGATAAGACAGATCCTGGGAAAGGTCAGAATTCATTATGAGTAAGAAGTAACAACTTATCCCCCACATGCATATAATTGGGCCTGACTTCCATTAACACGAGGCAAACAGACAGCTTCCAACTGGGTACCTCGAGGTTGTTTATAAAAATAGCTGCAGGCTCAATCAAGTTGATCCAGACAGGAGTGAAAGCTAACGCAATAGCTAACAGGGAACCACAAAGGAGATTAGGAAGGTGTGCAAAGTAGACTGCAGGTGACTGCCTGCATCCCAGACAAATATTTTGCTCCATTCATTGTTATGCCCCCCATTCATTGCTAAGTTCCCCAACTTTGTCTGGAAGGAACAAAACATGGATTCTTCCAACTATTTTCGCCACCTCTTTTGCAAAGATCTGATACTAAAGCAGTATTACTTCTTGCTAATACTCACATGTTTTTGATGTTATTTTTTTCCATGCTGTTAGTTTTCAGACAGTCAGAGTCCAGTTCAGTAGTCAGTATCTCAGGAGGATCAGCCTAATGGTGAGATGCCTGTTAGCATTTGGAAGACAGAGACACCAGCACAACTACAGCCAACCTTCCACTCTGGTGGGGTAAAGGCAATTGTAACCAATGCCTCCAAAAAGTTAATTAGAGCTTTATGATGCCCCTGGAGAAGATAGGTGATGGCAATATTTCACCAACATATTTCTGCTTTGAACTGAGACAATAGAGAGAGAAAATCAGGCATGGCCTGCCACAGAGTTTACATCAATGTGCCCAAATCCAGCTCAGGTCAGGCTAATTGCACTATTTTAACTCTCAGGATAAACAGCTGC
The DNA here is from genome assembly GCA_013400775.1 of Chaetops frenatus. Lineage (NCBI taxonomy): Eukaryota > Metazoa > Chordata > Aves > Passeriformes > Picathartidae > Chaetops > Chaetops frenatus. The sequence goes on from VZTR01030513.1 coordinate 49,810, forward strand.
ACTTGCTTAAGCTGCTTTAATTTAAGTTTGCTCAGGAGATGCTTCAAAACAGTGCAAGCACTTGGTATACTCAATTCAGCCTGGCTTTGTACCAACACATCAGAACCATTCTCACTGAGAGAGTCATTCATGGGAGGATAGGTGAACTCAGTGTCAAAGGTCTGGGCTTTTCCTGGCATCCTCAAAATCTCATCTGTCTCTCCACTGATTTAATTTGGACAAACACAAATGCAGCAGACTGAATTTTACTCTGCATGGCTTAGAGGCACAGCAGCTATTGTGATGAGATACTGTGGGAATTGTGAGCTCACCCACTCCCCTGGGCATAGAAGTGGCACCAATGGAAAGTGGAGGCACTAATCAATGGGAAAGACTGGTAAATAAAATTAATAAAAATGGATGATAAAATGATGGGAGTGAAGTAAAAGCCCTGACTCCTAGCTTAGCTACTACAGGGAAGATTCTCAACATTAAGCAAGCCACATAAGAGCTTCCTGCAGGCTTCTCACTGACAACAGAACTGGTAGGTAGAAAAAAACTATGTGTATGTGTATATATATATATATATATATATTTTACAAAAATATCACAAGAAATTCAACATAGTACTTTGCCAATGGCATTGATTGGAGACATTGCCCTCCAAAACACTTGGCGGCTTTCCCAAGAGAAGTGTGATTTTTTTTCTTTTAAATCTTTAATGACTCTCAAGTCCCACAACAGGCAGTTCACGTAATTCATTAAGTTACATTGCTGCTTGTCTTGCCAGCAGCAAGAAGAAAAACACAGACTTGCCCTTGCACCATTTCTGTGCCTATTGATTATATCATTAGGTAAGCAAATTGGTTACCTCACTTCAGATTTGATGCTAAATTACAGTCACTAAGGTTTGCCATCACCTTAGGGTATTGACTGCCATGAAAACAATATGTTGAAAATCCCTGTATCCCAGGAGAAGTGATTGTGAAGGAGCATTCCCAGCTCAGATATACTCTCCAGCCTGACACACATTGTCATAAATGGTCATTTATATCAAGGTCAAAATTCAAGTCACTGTATGTACTGCAAGTATTAATTTTCACAGATTAAGTAAGCTACCCATCAAATACAGATTTCTCTAATAGTTAAATTGTTCTGTCAATGGACAGGACACTGGCCTCTCTGCAGACAGAAGCCCTCACAATGTGTTAGTGATGGCTGAACATCCTAAGAGACAGAGACACGGCAGATTTACGGGACCCTCCACCTGCAGGAATGCTTCTCTGGTCCTGCAGGTCTGACTCCTGGGTTTTATCTCCAGCTCTGCCGTTCCCTTAACTGAGGATTTTTGGCTCTGCTCACCTCTGTCCTGATGAGACTACGGGATTGTACTGCTTTCAACCAACTGTGAAACAGCCCCAGTGAGGAGAAAAACTGGTCAAAGTGCCTAAACCTTATCAGATAGAGGAGTAGCCCAACCCCAGGTCTGGCTCTTCCTCCTTACCAAGTGCATGCTTTAAGTTGGAAATATAGCCAGCAAATAATCTACTCCAACCAGTTCTCAGACTCAATTTTCACCTTATAGAATAGATAAAATGAACGTGTTTGGTTTTGGGTTTTTTCCTAGTTAGCCCATCTTAAAATCCTTTTGTAGCCCCAGGAGGATAGAGTGACTCTGGGCTGACAGCACATCCTGACTTCAGCCTCAGGGAAAGCATATTATCACTGCTCTGCAAAATGTCCCAGCATGTATCAAAGGGAAGAAATCACAAGGCCAGTTTGCTTAGGTCCTGAAAGCAGAAAGATGGGCAGGGATGGCTTTTGCTTGTGTCAGGATGATCCCAGGCATCCCAGAGGTAATGTCTACCTCCAGCAACATCCAATGCAAACACACACCGTACCTCTGCTGGGCTACTGGTGAGTGAAAAAGTAGATAGAGTCTTCTGAGAGGACCTCTCTGTTAGTCACAGAAAGTGTTCATTGATTTCCATCAGCTTCTAGATTAGGCCCTTAATTATTATTAACTTCGGCTGGGGATTGCAAAGCAACTTAGAAAAGCAGCTTAACAGCAAAAAGGCTGGCAAATACTCCTCTGACACTTCATATTTAGGCTCAGTTCAAGTTTGGGGCAGACATACATGTTCTCACCTACTTAATCTAAAGAAAACAGATTGCTTTCTGATTTTATTCTGAATCCCACAAATCAATGTTCCTTCTCCACATCCATGTACAGTTTTAGTGGGGTTTTGCTATACAAGAGAGTTAGCCAGTGAGTAGATTGTATTTCCCAAGAAGCAGCATTAGCAGTGTGTGACACCTCTGTCTGCAGCACTGTGATTAAAGTGCACCCCAGGAGGCTGCACAAGCAGGTCATATGCCACAAACCCCACAGTGGAAGGAGAGTAAGACATGGAGGAAAGAGGTGCATGTGGAGAACTTTGCACAGCTGTGTGGCTAAGTCTGGAGGAAAACAGCCCCTTTGGTGTTCTCCAGCATCTCAACTTCATTTTTTCCGTGAGAGAAGCAAAGCTGTGATTTTCCCCATGCAATTAAAAAAAAAGGTAGAAGACAACGCACAAATAGCCCCCACCATGGGAAAGACCACGTGTCCAAGGCAGGATGGTGAAATGCTTACACCAGGAAAGTGTCTCATCCCCTACAGCTTTCCTCCAGTCTCAGAACAGACATTAGGAAAATCCATGAAGGAAGGGCCTTATCACAACTATATAACTCCTGAGTAGTTTATTGCAGGATAAATATAGCCTTGGCTCTCTGAACCACAGTAACTGGATGATTTTAAATATAGTTTCTTTGTAAAGGTATTAAAAACTCTTACCATCATCATTGAATTCAATGAGCAATTTACTCAAGCACAAACAAAATTCTAAGTAGTTTCAAGGAAAATAGATAACTTAGAAGGCCTGACTTGCACCACAAGAATTAAAGACTTTAAGGCATATTTATTAGTAAAACATACACTCTGAAAAGAGCAGCCTAATATTTATTGAACTAGTGTCTAAATAGCTTTACCATTACGGGGTGTATTTAATGGGTATCTTTTACGATTAAATTTCCAGGCAAGGACCCATGGATCCTGTCAGAAAACAATTCTGCATGGCAAGTTGACATAGCTCAGATGTGCTTATTTCTCTGACATTTGAGTTTCAAAGGAAATTTATTTTTTATGCTCCTCATTTTGTTTGTTTCCATATTCCCACGAAGTTGCAAAGCTCAGTGCTTTTTCTGGCAGGGCATCCTCAGTCCAGAGCAGGGAAAGTGTTCTTCATGCTGTCTAGAAAGAAAAATGCAGACAAGCACACCTGTGCAGACAATTTGCAAACACTAACTTCTCTCTCAAAAGTACAGCAGGAGACAGCAATCATAAGAACAGTGTTGCTACCTAGGGACCTTATTGCTCCTCAGGCTTCAGTACTCTGTGCCTGAGCCTGAGTGGTTCTGTAAGAAAATAATCTCACTCCCAGTTCCTTGCTGCACTGAGGAAGATGCAAGGACACTTAACCCACTACCTGGGCACTAATATGAGGAATTTATCCCTGCTGGAATGTGGGCCAAGGCTCCCTGTGTGCATAAGTGGCCATTCTGCCTCCTGAAATAGTGGTTTCCATGAGTAATTAGTGATTTCCATGAATCATTGCTTGCAGTGAGGCAGCTCCTTCCCCAGCTCCAGCCACAGGACAATGCACAGCTCTGGCCAGGCTGAGCTGCTTGTCCTCTGGAGGCAACCTCTTTACATTCCTTCGTAAATTGCTATAGGTTCCAACGTCTTCAATGGGTGGATGACCCTCCAGCTGAGATTACGAGACCTGAAACTGCACATTCTGCATATGTGCTGAAGAGCTCACAGCATTTTTCACTCAAGGTGATCTTTGCAGAAAGAGTCCTTAGAAAAAATCATGGTGAGCAGCTTTCTCAATAGCATCTTGGGATCCTGGGTTCCAGTTTCACAAGTGACATTTGGTGTGTCTATGCCACTTAGGTGCTTTAAAATTCTTTATCAAGAGATCATTTTTTACTTCCAGTTCTAGGAAGAAGCAGAAATTACAGCAGCATGGGGGTACCTGCGCCCGGATAATAAGAGATGATGTGAAAGGGATGCAGGAGTAAACAGTGCTTGCAAGTAAAGTCCTGAAAACCCTGTGCTGAGACAGTGCCTGCCTCAAAATTCACATTGCCAGGAGACAATTAACAAGAGTTAACAGAGTTTGCCTAAGACAACAATCAGATGGATCAAACAGAAATGGATGGGAATTCTGTAGACTTCAGGAAAGGCATCAGCTTAGAATCCACTGTGAGAGATGCATAAAAATCTACAGGCATGGAGAGAGATGTGGTAACAGCAGCACGTAAACCTCACTTCAGCATTGCCAGAAAGTTAGGAGGGTTAGTTATAAGAGGAAGTTTAGGCACTTATAGACTCTAATTTGCGTCTTGAAAGTATCTAGTCCCATGGTTTACCTGTTGACCTGCTAATACTGATGTTCACCAGTTGTTGGCTTACTAGATAACTAGAAGTGTTTTGATCCTGATTTGATTTAAACCATGTGAGCCAAGCAGTTTTTCCCTTCAACACACCAGAAATTTTCCTGACTGCAGGGGGCAACGTAAGAGGAGGAACAGGCTTCTGGGTCCCAAATCCTTAATCATTTCTAAAAACATGACTCACCCAGCAGTAATTGTCCCTATCATCTGGAGGTTTAGAGCACCATTTCAGTGTGTCATGGAATGTTTTGAGATAAAAGATGCCATATAAAAATATTTTATGCTTAACATTTTGGCAGGTGTGACATTCCATCTCATAAAGGATAATCAGAGTGGTATATGGGATAACATATTACAACTTTATCGTATGAGTAAACCCAATCAGAATTTAAGTGCTTATCTAGCAAATAGGACACAGTAAACCAGAAACGACTCAGAAGATATTTTTCAAATGTTATATTTGATTCCCTTTCAAACCAAATTTTTAAAATTATTTTTTAAGAGCTGAAAGAAATCAGATTAGATATGTAAATTCAGGTGTCTTTTCAAATGGCAGCAGATAAATTCAGAGCTCAAATTTTAAAACCTACATAAACCTTAGGGGTTTCTGGATCTTCAAGCAGAACTATAATGCCATTTATGCTCAATTCATGGCAAGACAGATGCAGTCTCCCAAACCCAAATATGTCTGGATAATACAGACTGCTCTCATTCAGACATTTTCTGAACATGTGCTATCAAAATGCAAAATGTTTCTCTAACAGAAACTACTTGGCAGCTTTTTTTAACACACATAAATGACCCAATCCTGAAGCTTTAATTTTGTGACCTTGTGAGTATGGCTGATCTCAAGCCTCATAATTGTGTGTTGAGATTTTTTTTCCTTAGTTTCTTACTCTCAATATTTTGGGAGATTTTTTGGTTTTGTTTTTGTTGGGATATGTTTGTTTGTTTGTCCCCAGGGGATTTATAAAACTAACATTTAAAAAAAATAAAGAAAGAAGAGAAATATGTACACATAAGGCAGTGTATCCACTGAGCATCCACCCAGATTTGAAATGTGATGGAAATCAGTAATATTTGCAGGTTTTTCTATGTAGGAAACAAAGTGCAGGAGAAACCTGGCTCAAACCAATGTTTTCAACACAGGGGTAAGGATAAATATTGAGAAAGCACAGGAGTCTCTAGTTTTTCTTCTGAAGCTTCCTTGTGATCTTTAAGTATGTAACCAGCCCCCAGGAAATGGACTGCAACAAAATTTGTTTATTCCCATGATTCTTTATTAAGGTAAGGCCTAAAGATCTACAGTCTTGGATGCACTTTCATTTAAAAAAAAAAAAAGTGTCTTTCCAAAAGGCGTCCCTCAAAAATGTATTCCTTGTATACAACTGAATGCTATGCATGGTCTATAAAGCTGGATAACAAACCCACCTTTCAGTGGTAAACAAATCTGGGTACCAAACCCACATTTCAGTGGTGAACAAAAGGAACAGACCCCCTACTTGCTTAGAGATTATGTATGTGCACAAATGCTCAACAAATTGCTAAGCCCACTAGACACAGATTCATGGCTGACACCTGTCAGCTACTAACAAACTTTTAGCGGCTGCAATGACCTCTTTTTGAACAAAATCTGTACAGCAGATCTAGAAAATCCACCCTTATTTTCTTGGTCTGAACATTCAGACCAGGCAGCCACCACTTACAGAACAAACACATATTTTTCTCATGGTTTCACATAGGGTTCTGGCCATTTCTTTTTCTCAAGATGTGCAAAGCATATTACAGTTTAAGTGTAGCGTTTTTCCTTCAAGCTCTGCATGTTAACAGCTTCTGCAACTCTTTCAAGCGCATCTTTAGAGCATAATTTCTTGCTGTAAGTATGTTTTAGACAGGAAATCTATTTTAAAGCAAACTATATACCAGTAATTCAAGTCAGCCATTTAGTGTCCAGGACACCAAATTATAGAGAAATTATGATCCTTTTCAGTAACTGAGAGTCCTTTTACTCATGCCACTACTTCACTGATGTAATTCCTCACCTGTGCACACTCAGTCTTCCCACATCCAGAGGCAGGTATTAATGCCCACCACAGGATTCCTCAGACAACACTCTGCTTAGAAATCCCAAGATCTTGTTCCTTTTACTAAAAACAGCCAGAAGTGCCAAGGAAACAGAGAAAAATGCTGCAGAACTCACCCCAGGGAAGAGAAAGCAATGCTAGCCCAGAGCAAACCTCCTTGCCAGCTCAGTGACCACCTCTGGCAGGGGAAGCAGGTCACCCCCAGGATCTGGGGCATGAGCACTTCCCAGAGCCAGACAGTGCCCAGAGGACTCTGTCCTTCAGGCACTGCAAACACAATGCCAACACTGCCAACTTCCACTTACAGGTGAGAATAGAAAACATAAAGAAAATGAATTTCCATTTTACTTGGTGCCTTCATAGAACTTTGTCTTTCCTTGCTTAGCCCTTATTTTTAGGACAAGCATGTTCACAAGAAAAAGAACTACACATAAGGAGCATTACAGTTCATGGTCTGCTTCAGGTCACAAATCCCTGCCTCTGACTTCTTCACTCAGATCCCTTCTGGTGCAGGGTTTCCACCAGAAATGCTGATAGTTCAGGATCTTGGGTTCTGCTTTTGGGCACATGCTACAACTAGCACAAGGCAGAGAGGCACTGAAAAAGCAAGCAGTGTGTTTGGAATTGTTTACAAGCCAAGCTAGTTGCAGCTGCTGCATAGCCAGCAACACTGTCATTTTGGTGTTCAGGTTTCTGGGAATAAGACAAACATTTAATTTTTGTTTGTTGTTCTTGCAACTGAACAGTACACTTAACCCCAAGAACTGGAAAGTCTTGATCTACTATAAGGAGAGGGTCTAGTAGATCCCATAACCTATTTAGTTTCCAAACATGATCACTTCAATTCCATTAAATTTTGAAATCCAACAATTCTATCAGTATATGTTGCTAAAAGAGATGGTCTATGAAAAGAAAAAAGAAATCAGAGTAGTGTACAAAACACATTTTCCCTATCCCAGTCTGGCACCATTTTCTCTATCCAAAACATTTTTTATAAATAATAATAATCTGCAGAAGGGCTCCCTCATAGCTGAATTTTTATTAGCAAATTCATCTCTCCCGAGCTTTGGAAGACAACAGAGAGACCTCTTGTGAAAGAAGGATTACTGTAAGCACACACACCACAGCACCTTCTTGGCAACTTCTTGTCTTTTCCCTCTTTCCATATTAATGGGCTCTTTAAATGAACAACGCCACCAGAGCCTCGTGTTCAAATAACAGGAGGAAACAAACTCCTACTTCTCCCTGTCCTATCCATTTATTAGGACAGCCCTAGAGGAAGGTCCATTTAAGCCATGAAGGAGAATGAATTTTCATCCACCATAAAAATTTAGATTTATTCCAACACACTTGAAATCAGATCTATGTACATTTGCAAAGCACACTCCACCAAGGCCAGCGATAGCCATTTCTGACACAGGCTCAAACCCTGGATTCAACAGTGCAAGTTCTGCACTCAGAGTGAGACAGGGGCCTGCAGTCTGTCCCTCAGTGCTGCCCCACAGCAGCAGGCTGGAATCCATGACTTGGGTGACCAGGTCTCAAAACTTGGGCTAAAATAACCCAGCAGCATTCCTGACATTGGTCCAAAGAATCAAGAACCAGAGGTGGCTGCAATTGTTTTACAGGACTTTGCAAGGGAAATATAACTATCTGGGGCTCCCCAAACACATTCTGGAAATAAAGAAATAAATTTGTTGTCAGAGCCTGGCTGTTCATTATTTAAGAGCAGTGATGAGCCATTAAAGGAAGGCTACATACAGACAATCCAGTGTTTCATTCTGGTGTCTTGGTTTTTTTTTTTT
>VZTR01030513.1:58243-90477 GCA_013400775.1 Chaetops frenatus
TTTTTTTTTTTAGTGTCACCTGTTACAACAGTAGCAGCAGTGATTTATTTTTTTTTTTAAATATAGGGATGTTGCAGCACCTGTGGCATGCCCAAAATGAAAGATAGTGTCCATGTACTGGGCTGCCAGCAGGAAGAATATTGCTCACCAGCACCTCAAAGGCCTTTGTTCTGCCATATGCCTCACCTTTTCATGAGGGTGCTGGAGACTGTGAGGAGCTGAGTAACTTGAAGAAGCAAATTGCTGTAAAAATTCAGTATTTCCCCCAAGCAGAAGTAAAACATCAGAAAACAAGAAGCTGAGGAAAGGGAGGTTGCTGAGGTCCCAAGTCCTCCTTTGACACTCTGCCTGGCAACAAGCCTCCATTTCAGATGACTCCTGCCTATCCCAGCAGTTTCAGCTGCTAGGGAATGGCTGGTCCAGGACCAGTGTCCAAGCTCCAGCAGCACAGGTCAGCCTTAGTATAGCATAGGAACAAAGCTCCTCAGCTCTAACTCAGAGGAAAGCAAACAGTCCACATTACTCAATAAGACAGAGAACAAAATAACACATTTTATCTCCAGCATCTCCATCCATCCTCCATCTGTTTATCACTTGGGGACATGACTTACAAGACTGTGTCATGTTCATCTCTGTTTGGATCCTTCTTTGTATCTGACAGTGTCAGATGGCACATCACTGACAACAGTTCTACTTATCTCAGCAAGAGGCATGAATCTTGGATTTTTTCTCTAAGACAAGCTGGATGGGAGGTGAGGGCAAAACAGTGGCCAAAACAGCCAAACCTTCAAATTGTGAAAAACACAGGGTGCCATTTGCTGACAAAAGGTGACTGCTACAGGCATGGTATGCAACAGGAAACAATTGAAGACCAAAAAAAAANAGTTTCCAGCAGGGAAGCCTTGAAGGATTCTCAGTAGGAGGAGAGAAGACTACCTTTGCAACCACACCCAAGGAGTCAGCCCTGTTCCCACAGAGGCGGCCATGGGCTCTGACTGAGCAGTGTGGGGAGCTCCCCACCAGGACAGGCAGACCCTTGGGACCAGAACACTAGAGAGTTTTCCCAGGGAAGCAGGCGGAAGGAAGGCATCTTTGCATTATTCCCCTGGAGAGATTTAAAACAAATACACCAAATTTCCACACTCAGTGCCCGTGGCAGCTATGGTACATGTAACAGAAGCTATGCTAGCACAACTGGTGTCCCAGACCTCTCTTGTGCACAAATTGAGGCATCACCAGAGCCATCCTCAGGACCATACTCTTTGCTGAGGGAGTGTCAAGAAGATTCACATTTTAAAACTGGTCCTTTTTTCCCCCCTTTGGGAGACATTACAAGAAGATACCTATATTTAAAATGTTTTTTCTGAACTAATTTAAAAATCAGGAGACTTTTGTGCATTATGGAGAGAAACAGCTGTTGGCGTCAAAGTTCATTTGTAAGTTATTGCTGTAGCCAAACCCAAACCTTTACTCGGAGCTCAATCCCAAGCGGAGAGCAGTGCCCCAGGCCCCCCATTTCTGTGCGAAGAGCACCACCCGGTGGCCTCCTCTGCCATGGCTCTCTCCCTCATACACCGTGACAAAGCTGAAACATTTGAAGGAGGAGGAAAAATCAGAAGCCTGTAGATGGGCACAGAGCTGTATGGATAAGCTGGGCATAAACTGGTGTGCTTATTGCATGAAACCCAGCCAGTATATGAAAAAATTTTAAAAATCATGTGTTACAGTGTCTTGCAGAAGAGGGAAGAGTCACAGAGTGGGTTTTACTAGGACAAGGTGAATGTGCAGGGCTGCAGAGGCTTTGAGAGAGCAAGTCACCATCCTACTATGGCTGGCACCTACCTCCTCCTCCAGCACCTTGCATCCCAGGATAGCAGCTCTGCTGCTCATGGGGGACAAGTACCAGCACCCCAAAGGTGCTGCATTGCACAGCAGCTGTTCCTTGCTCCCTGCACAGCTCCCTGCACCCTCACCAGGTCAAGACAGGCCTGGCACTGCTGACCTGGGCAGCGATGGGCCACCACCTCCCCTTTTCTACCGTCCCTTCACTATCACTTTACTTCTACCCAGTGTGTTTCACAGGGTCACTGCAAATTTTTCTGAAGCCTTGATGATCCTGAGGCCTAGAAGAGAGGATTTAACAAGTGTTTGTGAGAAGTTTTCCATATCCTGCTCACAAGCTTTGGCTGGAGTTGCACACGCATTGGGTTCCCTGGGGCACGCTCACCAGAGACCTCCCTGAGCACTGTGGGATTTCTGTGTGCTGATTCTCCTGCTGCCTGAAGCAGGAATATGTTAAATAATTCAGTCCTGGCAAGGAAGACAGCCCTGTGGGAAACAATTTATACATGTGTTATTGGCTGTTAATGGAAACCTTTGGGAAGAAAAAGAAAATGTACACTTCTATTAAGATGAAAAAGGAGAGTGTCCATATAACAAATAATTCCCAGTAGCTCTGCCTCGAGGCCCATGTGCAAAGGATGAGAAAGGTCCACTGCTTTCAGTACTCTGTTCAGAAGGTTTTATATAAGAGCTGAATAGATCAGAGAGAAAATTGAAGAAGGTTGAAGAAAGTCACGCTCTGCCTGGCACTAGAGACCTTATCAAGCAGGCAAGTGAACTCACCAGTTACCTGAAGTATTAACAAATAAAAAGAGCTCACAACAACATGAGCAGGAAGGAGGCAAGGGTCAGACAGGGCTAATTTGGGAGTGAGCAGCCTACAGCAAACGCCTGTGAGCCCAGCCTGGCAGCTCAGCCCTGGCTGATGAGCAGGATCGGGTCACCCAAGGCACCTTTAGCTTATAGGTCACAGGAACCATGGCAAAACCCTCTTTTCAGCTTAGACAGTCCTTCACCTCTCTTCCTCATTTCTTTTTCCTTTCCTGTCCTTTCCCCTTTCATTTTCCTTATGAGTTTAGGAAAGGGTGCATTCCCTCATCTGCAGACAGACCAGCTGGCAGATCATGCAGCCGTAGTTAGGACTAATACTACAAATGTGGGATGAATACACCCAACATATCCTTGTCCTGTTTATCTTCTGGATGTCACTTCGCCTAAATACAGCCACACCATGAGAGATGTTTTCTTGCTAAAATATCATAGCTGCTTTAGTAAAGGCAGAATTACCAAAAAGGCTTCAAGAGACACTTTAAGACACCACAGCACTGTAAACCTTTATCATTTTGGTTAATAGACAAATCCTCTCAAGTGTTTTGTCATGTAAGCAGTATAGTTTCTGGGACAAGTCAGCATCACTGGAAAAAATGAGATAAGTACACATGCATGAAGATGTTGTGTAACAAAATGTAGTGCCACTTTCATTTTCTAAAATTACAGGGGCCAAATTTTATTGAGAAACACTGGAAATTGAAGCCCACACTAATTAGAAACCTAGAGTAATACTACCTGTGTACATAATTTTTTTCCAGGTTTACCAGATGCTTGATGAACTTCATCTAAATTATCTGTCTTATGCTTAAAGATCTTTGGAAATTTATTCAGTTATTTTTGTTTTAAACCACCCATCCTTTTTTCATAAGAAATGGGTGAACATGAAAGTAACACCTGTGTTTAAAACATAGTAACATTATTGGATTTTACTTTGACATACATGCTCTTGGTGTTATAATATGCCAAGCAACATTTTTCACAGGTTAATACAGTTTCATAATGTCATATCCTTTTGTAGACATCCTTTTTCAAATTTTCTTTTTTTTCCCTCTGAAATGAGTTTCATATTACAGTCCTTGTCAGCTTGAAACTACAGCCATATCTCTTTTTCAAAGCTGTTTGCAGATTTTAGAAAGGGATGCAAGCAAGAAAACGGTGTCTCTGCAGCAACTGCAAAAAATTACATGCTGTTTCCTTTCACTCTGGATTTCCACAAGGATTGCTTTCAATACTGAAATTTTGAAGAATGGCATTGCATTTTTTTTTTTACTGTTTCTAAGATGCTCTTTAGATTCTACTTATACCTCCCCTGCTACAACAAAGAAGGTCTCTGGATGCTGCTCCACAGAAGGTATTTTAAACAGACTTTGTAGACCTCCTTTTTCTTAAACCTCATAGCACTCATCTAAGCAAAGTAGCAAAATATATTCATATAAAGTACCACTAAAACTCAGTTCTCAAAAGTATTTCTCCAGCAGCAACGTCCCAAGCTGTAGAGGTTTGCTTGTTTTGAAGCCACACAGAAAGGAATGAGCCTGGTGTGAAGTAGGAGGAAAGACCTGATCTGGAAAGTGTTTGTAGCTCACAGACAGCTCTGAAATGAGGTACAGACAGTGAAGGAGGATGAAACATGCACTTAAGCATGGACAGCAGTCCTGCTGTAACCTTGATCAACACAAGCCATTGTCAATGGCTAAGAAAAGGACGGAATCCTTTTCCTTAAGCTTTTAAAGGTCATGCTTGCCAGTGGCCAGAAGGAAAGCCACAGGGATCTTACCTCAGAAGAAGATAGAGGAGTGACTTCCTAAACAGTTTCTAGTCCCCTGAAGAGTCACAGAAAATGTCTGGAGGAGTCCGCAGCACAAAAGACCACAGCACAATACTTCTTTGAGCCTGAAAGTTTCCCTTTGCAACACCCGTCAGCTCAGGTTTCCTATTTGTAACTTTTTTCCCTTCTCTCCAGCCCGGTGGCATTCCTACCATGACTACCATTCAACACCACATTAAGAAGTGTTGTTAGAATCATAGAATGGTTTGAGTCACAAGGAACCTCTAAAAATCATCTATTTTCAAAATGCCAGCCTCCTGCAAGGTGCAGAGGGCAGCTGTCATTCTCTAGACAAACTGCAGAGGAGAGGGTCAGAACTCATGCACAGAGTAGCCTCCTTCAGTCCCTCACTGCTCTCCTTGATACCACTGCTCATTGCTACTACTAGGAATTTTCTCTTTGAATTTCTCCTGTTGAAATCAACCCATTTACAAAGACTGACTGTTTAATTCTAGGTTACTGCGGCCTCTTTGAAAATACTTTGCAGCAATGAAAAAATAGCCCCTGTCTCCCCTGCTGTTTTTAAAACCACCACCGACAGTAGTCCTTGCCTTTCCTTGACTGAGGATTTCCTCTTGCAATGTTTTTCTCTCCTGCATAATTCTCTTCCCCAGGCTAACCTTCATAAACAGAACTTACTGGAGGGAATCTACCCAATTAGACATTTAAATCAATTAGGCGGATTGACAGGAGGATTAAGTCTAGCATATTCTTGATTGCAGACACAAACACAGCTGGAATAAATACCTGCCTCATAAGGACTTGCTGAGGCCTAATTAGTTAATGTTTGTGAGGAGATTTGAACACGTGAAGTGCTGTACCTGCACTGTTCTCTCTGTTGCTTGTAATGGAGGCCTCAAATTTGGACATGGCAAAAACAAGGAGGATAGACAGGGACCTTGACAGAGACCAAGGCCACTGGGGACCACAGCTGCAGGAGAGGACAGTAATGTCTGGGAGGCCTTTGCTCTGACTAAACATCACTGTTGCTCTGTGCTCATGAGGCCTCTCTCACTCCTCTGCAGGATGGCAGCAGCCCCTGACCTCCAGACGTCAAACAAGGACTTTTCCCCACACTGGAACCACACCAGCATCAGGTCAGCAGGCGGGCAGGAGTGAATCCTGGATCCCAGTTGTTCTGCACCCTGTTCTCCCGCATTCTTCCCATGAAGGAATTCAGGTTATCTGTGCTTTTAAAGAAGGGCCATTCACTAAGGCATCAAGGCACTCACTCCTAATAAACAAACAAGAGCTAAAGTTCATGGAGGCCTTTGAGGCTGCCCAAAAGCAGCACTGGTATTACCAGATGACGTACACCTAGGAAAGCTTCACAGTAACAGAAAATGTCCACCCACCTCAGCAATACAAAGGATCACTTTTCAACCCTGAAAACCTAAATTTCTCGGGTTTAGGAGGTTAAATACAGATCTAGTTTTGCAAGTTGTATGCTTCACCAAAAAAAGACTACATCTGAAAATCAGTAAAATAACTAAGTAGATTAACTAATATACCAATGAATGTAACTAGTTTTTTTTCAGCCCACACAGTACTGTTATATTCAAATTGCAAACATGTACACACATGTGAACTGAAAAGCTGTAAGTTTGAGACTCACAAAATAGTTTGGACTGGCATACAAAAAAAGTTCCTCAAAATCCAAACCATTGTAGCCTGCCAGTAAGGAGGTTTCCAACTAAAAGCTGTCCCATCCTTGCCCTTCCTCTGCCAACCCATTTGACATTGAAAACAAATTGAACAACAGTCAGCTCTGGTGATTTACCTTGCCAGAATGAAGTTGATGAATTGTTTGTTCTCCTCCCAGAATCCCCTGTACAGGATCTGTCCAAAAGTTCATCCAAAATATCCTCCTGATAAAGGCTGTTTAGTTTTGGGTACAATTCATAGCAGTCCCATCACTGATTCATTAAAACAATGACACTAGTTTTGCCAGTGCATTTTGAATAAAATTGGGGATCTTTACTGCTGTGTGAAGAAGTAGTAACACTGGCAGATAGCCCCAAGAACCAACACAACAGAGGGCATGCGCAAAATTCAGCATTTATACCATTAAAACATGTGTGCACACACACAAGCTGCAAACCTGCAAAGTGTCAAGTAAAGTTATTTCCAGTTAAGGGAAAAAAAGTCTCCACTACCAGGTTTAATCCATTGAAACACAGGAGTGTCCTCAGAAACACCAGCAGATTTTTAACTTCAAAAACATACATTTTGGAAGATGTTCATGAAGGAGTCTTTGCTACTGGCAAGTACCTAGGAACTAAGTTTAGTGTCATAAAAATGCAATACTAAATGTTTCTGTTTTCCTTAAAACCTGGATTAGAGAGCAGCAGAAAATATTCTAAACAAGGGTAGGATTTTCAAGGCAAAAGCATAAATTGTACCATTTTTTCAGAATTTTTTTTCACAAGTTTCACAGAAAGTAATAATCTAAAACCCATGTTTGTATCTTTTAAGATTCCCACCATCAAAGTTAAAAAAAAATACTAAAAGAAATACAGGTTCATTTTCAGCAACCATCATACTCAGTGGTCTCTTTTGGAATTTAGAGAACCAATTCTTTTTCCTGGTCATTAAGGGATTTATCTGCATATCCTTGTTCCAGTTTTCCTGATATATCCTGCTGCCTTTCCCCAGGTAAGTCTGTACCTAAACACAGGTTTTGGAATATTCTGATTTTATAACCTTACAAGTTATTAGCCAATAATTTATGTAAGGCTTCAGCTGTCAGGAGGAGTTTATTACTCTCACATCCTAACATCCAGCTCTAACTTCTGTCCCTTGAACATTAACTGTGTGAGTTATGAAAGCATGTAAGAATAAACTTCCATAAAATTCTTCTGCAGATGAATAATTCCTCAAATTTACTTGCATGGTGGAGCAGTTTTGCTTTTATTTCTTTTAAGGGAGTCTTCTCCTGTCCTATCATTAGAAAATTATGATCCAGGTGAGAGAATCTAGTGGTTGCCATAGTATCTGCGTGGAATCAGCTGTTCCCAGACACAACAGAATAACAGGGAAACCACCACAGGAGTGTTACCAGCAAAGAGAAAGACTTTTTTTATTCCACTCATAAAACTCTGTTAGGTTTGTCTAGAGCATTGATTTACCTAAGAAAATAAAATGTTTTGGAAAAAAGTAATCTTTTCCTTCAGCCTTTCCTCTCTTGTTTTATTTCCTACTTTTTTCTTTCAGAATCTTTTTATTTGTTTGTTTCAAATCATGAGGGGCTATTTAATATGGTGTCTTTCTCTCTTTCTTTATTTGAAGAAATAGTACTTTGCCAGGACACATGCTGGCTTTTGGCCAAACAGCCAACATGCTCCCATTTTCAAGAACACAATTTTATGCTTCCATTGGAAACACTGGTCAGTAACACATTTTTCATCCATTACTCACCATGTGAACAATATTTTGACCATTATGCTTCCAGGCAAGCTGAAATTAATAAGATGTATTTGACCCATTTAGTTCCAGCCTTACAGTAGGCAGAAATGTTTCTTCTGAGCTGGTAAATAATATGTTTTTATGCTGTAGCAGTGCAATGTCATTGAAACTCTCAACATTGCAAGCTGGGTACTTGCAAATGCTTAGAATCATGAGATTGCACTCTTTAGAAACCCAGCAATAAAGTTTTCTTGATTTACCATAGCAGTTAACAATCATACACTTCCATTTTCTAGGAAAATTATCTTAATTGCTGAAATCCTTTACGTTAATTAAACACCATCTAAAATGTTTTATGCTGCAGCTCTTCGTGGGAAATGCCTTCTTACAGCACAGTGCTTGTCACTGAAATTTAGAAAGCTTTGTAAAGACAGCAATGACAATGCAGGATTAACCTTTTATGATCTGATACTTTTTTCCAGTCGTTATAAGAACCCCTTTTTCAGACCTACACTCCTTATTCAATCTAGCAATCTCACACAGCTCCTGTTGAAGCACCTGCTCAGCCCTACCAGGGTATTTCATGTCCTCGCTGCACTAAATATTCTTATTGCTTGTATTGCTGAAACACTCTGGGAATAATTCCTGTATTTCTCTGTTTTTTAAATGCTTCCAGCTCTTCCTTTCAATTTCTGAACTGGGAAAACAAAATGCATTTCAAATTACTGTTTAAGGTTAATAGCTTTACTTTTTCTGATTTTCCAATTGCTACTTTGTCAAAACAGTTCTAATTTAAAAAGAAAAGATTCTGCAAGAATAAAATGTTTGACTTTTATGATAATCACACAAATTTATTGTACTGCTGGACTCTGCCTTCAACTACTTCTGACACAGGAAACACATCTGAATCCCACTCCTAACAGCAAAGCATTAAATCAGATTTAATTAGCTGCCTATACAAGTTCTTAAAATGAAGCGCAGTAAATTTATCTGATTATCATAAAAGTCAGTCATTCCAAAGAGTTTACAATTATTCTTAGAGTAATGAGGAGGCTTTAAGGACCAATATGCAATAAACTTTTCTCACTGGTAGCCACTTTATCACACACGCTTACATGCAGAGAAGGTAGCTTCTTCAAAAACACCATCAATACCCCAGATAAAATTTTATTTCTACTGCTTCACACGATACTGCAGGCCTGTGGGAAAACACCATTTTTAATAACAGAACTGAAATATTACACAGGCTACTAAGAAACAGTCTCCTTTGAAAAGGCCACTTTTTGCAAGCAACTCAATTGCAAATAGTATGCCTGTTTCCACAAAGAAAGCAAATCTTTTTCTAAACAAACTTGAATTTTACAGAAAAAGACTTAATGATGGGAGAAATCAGTGCTGTGTGCAATAAGCCTCAGTGAAGCTAGGTCTGCTTGTCATGATTGCTCTAACATCACAGCATATATGACTAACACAATATGGGGCAAGAAATGGTGGTAGAATAAATCTCAGCTCCGGTTCTGCAAAGATTTGTCTTGGTTTTAACGGGAGTGCATGCAGCAGCAAAGAAAAAGACTTCTGTAAGTATTCAAAAGACTGCAGCATTAGAATGGGTTCTGCTACTCATAAATGAAGGTACACACAATACTTACTGCAAACTGCAAACTTTTAAAGCAGGAATTTCCCAATTAGATACATTGACAGAAGAAAGAAAGAAAGAAAGAAAGAAACTGAAAATACAGTTGTTTCCCAATTTATTGAAAAGAACTGAAACATAACATTCACTGTATAATTTGCCTTTATTGGAGATACACAGGGAGGAATAACAACTTTTCTGCTGAAGTCTACAATGTATTTTAATTTAGAAAATTACACCTTCAGCCTAGTTACAAATAAACCATATTGTAGAACAAACAGTGCTATTATACACTGTCAGCCCACTTAAAGTGCCCATAATTCCTTTCAGGAGCAAGAATGTCAACAGTAAATATTAGTGGTGGACTTAGAAAAGACAGAAAAACACATGCCCAGAAACATAAAGAGCATTTTCCTTACATTGCTTAAATTAAAAGAACTACAGGTACTCTTATAATAATATTATAAGAAATTATAGGGGAAATATTTAAGAGTGATACTTATGTGTCTTTGGGAAGATCACTTTATAAGCACAGCAAATTTACTATATGTTCAAGCAGACTGGATACTCCCCAAATGTGGGTACTTGCAGAAAAGCAAGCAGTCGACTCCAGAAAGTTCACTTTAACAAGAGGACCAAAACCCAAGAGGCCCAAGCTCAGGGAATAACATTCCTCCTTTACCCTAGAGCCAAAAAATGTAGCAACAGAGATATAGGAAATTCACCTATAATTCCAGTCAGAAGCAAGGTGGCAGATGTGATGGTGTTTCAGTCCAGCTATTCCACATAGCTGCTAAACTATCTTAGATTAAGAAAGGTCCCTGAATAAAAGAAGTTAAAGTGTCTGTGTCTCTGTGGAAACAGTCTCTGCTCTACTACCAAGCTTCAATCACGAGTCTCCTGGGCACATATTTTTAAATATTAGGTGAATAAATATACAAGCAAGGACCAAATTCCTTCTCATTGTTCATTTTCCGGCAGCTACGCACCACGAAATGTGAAGCATCAGTCTTTTGCACAATTTAAGATGCCAAAATACTTCCAAAATATTTTGCTCATTCCCATTTCTAAGGCCAGAATTTCCTGAAGAAAAACATATTAATATGTGCAGATTTCACCATGTTTCAATAATGAGAGTTACCCAAGGGGATAAGAGGCCCATTACAGTAAGCAGATGACAGATGATAGAAAATATGTAGGTGATGACTCAATTCTATATGTTTGGATCTTCATGCTAGCTTCAAGTCTGAGAAATGTTACAATTAGGGTATGACAATATGCAAGCACGTTCAAAAGCTGCAACCAACTAAAGAAGAGCCAAGTCAATGGTTAAAGATGATGGAGAGCCTCTTGTTTCTAAAAAGAGAATATTTTTTGAATAGTCAATACCAGATAGTAAAGAAATAACCCTGGAATAACTAGAACTTGATCAGGATCTCCATTATGAGTTAGGAATCAAACAATACCTTTTAAGAGTCATGAAAGGATTCCTACTCAGCTGATTTGCTAAAGCTTGCAGCAAAAAATAAAACCGGTTCTTCCCTTCTATTGCCTCAGACCCAGCAAATTCTCTGGAAGTGGAACTTTCCTGTTGAGGTCTGCAATATTAATTAATACTTTGCACTTAGCTCCTGGGGGGAGGGTTGTTTTTCTTGGTGATATATTCAGACTCTTTTCATTGTTAGTATTTATAAGAGATGAGGATACTATAACTTGTTTTATTTTCAGTGGAATATAAAGCCATATGAGAGTCTAATCCACAATGACTTAAGGAAGGGCAAGAAGGGATATTTCTTCTTCCTAAAAAATCAGCAAGAATTTGCTCTGAGTCTGAAGCTCCCCCAGCTTTGTGCTTCCTCAGACTCACTGGAGACAAAGGAACCAATCAAGAAATGAAAACATTAAGGGGAAGATGGCTCCAGAACCCAAGGAGACAGCATACATTAGAAAAATCTCAGGAAAAGAAGAACAGTGATAACCCTCAATCATGGGAGTGTGAACATGGTTCATATATTAGAAACCATCTTACAGAGCATAAAGATCAGATCTGCATTGGATGTCACACAGAGGGAAAAGTGAAGCTTGAGAAAAGGCAGTCAGAGATAAGAGGGGACTTTCACCATTTTCTGCCTGAGTCCTGACTCAGACAAAATTACTTTCAACATCAGCAAGCAAAGCTTGAGGCTGAGCTCTCCAAAATCATAGGGGTTCTCATTGCTACAAGTAACTTAAACCATAATTTTTGGGGACCTGGACTCCCACAGATAGCACAGAGGCAGAGCAAGAACACTGGAAGCAACAAGAGAAAAGAAGGAATAACAAAGTTGGAGAGAGAAAGAAAGAGGTAAAAACCCTGAGAAGCACCTGGAAGCTTTTTCAGCCTCCAACCTGAAGGAGGAGGGCCTAATGCCACATGTCTGTTAGCAACAGTGACAAACCAATGCCTCAGCACTGCCACAGCATCACCTGTACTTACAGGTGCCATGCAGTGACTACTCATCACAGTTCATGTTTAGCCTGTCTGGAACACAGAAAACTTCAAAGAAAAACAAAATCTGTGAAAAAATAATTACTCTTATAATCGTTACAAGCAAATTCTCCATCTTCTGCACTATGAATAAGGCTGCAGACAGGTTCTTAGAGGTGAAAAAGGCAATTTGTAACACAATCTCCAAACTTTCAGATTCATTGCTGATTAAATACTTTTTTACACTTCAGACTTTATTCCTAAACAACTATATTAAAAATAAGATAATTACAAAATATAGTATTGCACATCAGAAGCTATTTTTCCACCGTTTCCTATCCAAAATAGACTTAAATTAATAGCAGGTATATTATTACTAGTACATAAATACTATGTAATGCTTTAATAATATTAGGTTACATTAGGTTCCCTTAACTGAGGGAAGCACTTAAATCCATTCTTGTTTTCAGGAAAAGGAAAAGTCTTCCTGACTCAGAGACTCCAAAGAAGTATGACATATCATATAGCTACTACTTGGGCATACAGTAAAGATTTTATTGGTTTTTTTCACCAATTTTTGAACTCCACATCAAGTCTTATTCCAGTAATTATTAGAAATAAGATAATTCAATTTAAAGTGCAATTCTCCTTTAAGAGTCAAATGATCTCTACTTTTATACATAATTCTTGTAGCAAAACAGTCACAAGATGAAACAGAAACATGATGACAGCACTCTACACTTTTTGGTTATTCAGCAAGTTCACACAAAATATTAGCACTCACCAAAAAATAATATTCTAGTTCATATAGTTATGAAAATGTTCCGCTGATCCTGAAATGCTTCTGGCATTTCTCGTTAGGAAATACATAGGCAGAGCAGCAGCTCTCCAAGTGTAAAATACCCTCCTTCATTTCTACAGGCTGTGTATTCAATACTAACACCACTGATATTCTAACATCAATATTATTTGCTAGCACAAGGACAAAGAATTATAAAATGGAAAACTCAAGTGTTTTTTAAATTTAATTAGTTAATCAAAAGTTCTGAGATTCAAAAGCCTTTCTAGGTCATGGTCCCTCTCTGGACTGTATTTTTCCTAATCAGGATTTCTTTAAAACTGCATACAATAAAAATATTAAAAACACATGCAATAAAGCATCTGACACTTCCCCTGGGACATCTTTCCTTAGCCAACAAGTTGGTTTTCCCCAAGCTGGATTTTAGGCTAATTTCATCCCATTGCCTTTTCTCATGGAAGCAAGGAGAAAAAGGTCACAGCGAGGGCAAGAGACGAAAAAAACCCAACCAAAAAAACAAAACAATTGCTAAACTACACTGAAGAAGTGTAAAAAAGCAATTCAGCTGTGAAGTGTGTTAATGAAAGGGAAACTGAAGGCAAGGGTTAACTTTAGTTACAATTTCCCAGCTTTTTCTTCTCCATCAGCATGGAAGAGCCACAGTTGCACATGGATGTTTCCAAGGGGGAAAAAAGTCAATACGGAAAAATGCCTGAGTTATCATTTCATAATTATGACTATGGGAAAAGAAGCAAGGTACCCTTAGAATTGCTTAACTTCCTACTCCCCAGAGTAAGAAGAAAACCTCTTTTAAAGTTGTTATTATTTGAGTCTTTGAAAGGTATCAGCCATACCTTCCCCCTTCTCAAAACAAATGAAACCTCCATGCTACCCAGCACCCTCATCATGTAACAGAAACATTGTACCAGCTATTACCCTGAACTACCTAATGACAGATGTTGTCATGGGAGACATCATAAAACATCAGATTTAGTCAACAAGGCTTTGTATTCTCTCACAACTTAATAAATACAGTATCTGGCTGCTTATTTAATATATCCTACAGCTAAAGAATATATTTATTTTTTATTCTTCCTTCTCTGTGGCTAGAAGGAATTAGCAAAAAGACAGTTTAAAGAATTAGTGCAAGATGTGTATGCAGACAGCTATTTTGAAAACATTACAAACACAAAACCTCTGGAAGATATCATACAAAAACGATGAGAGAAGACTCACCACTAGTGTCAGTCAGAGAAGCAAACATTGGTCATCTTAAACAGATGTAAAAGCCCAAATCAGTACTTAAAGAAAAATAATAGACACCCTCCAGGATTTATCCAGCTCCCACTGCTTTCAGCAGAGAGACTGACAAGTAACATCAGAGGAGGTGGATGTGAATTTGATCTCCGTCCTTCAGAATCTCAAAATCAAAAAAAAAGGTACGGCAATAGTCACCAATAGCTACACATTAAATTCCCAATTCATTCAGAAAAGAAAACATAAATGATTTGTTAATTAATGATTGTTAACAAAAAGAAGACAAAATGAGCTTGAAAGATTTCATGTGTCCCCATCAGCAACTTCCTTTCGGCGCTGGGCTCGGAAATGGCGCTCAATATTTCTTGTCACTTCCCTCTGCAAATTCCTGCTGTTAGTTTTCCCAGCTGTTCTGATCCAGGGGTGCTGAAGTACTTGACGTGCAGTGTAGCGCTTCTGGGGATCCACTATCAACAGCCTGGTGATGAGGTCTTTTGCTGCTGTTATCAAAGAAAGCAAAGGAGAGAGGGGTGAAGCACAGCGGTGTAATGATCCTGTGCAGTGTGCTCTAGGATGACCCTGCTCGAGCAGGGGATTTGAAACATATGACCCTCTGCGGTCACTGCCAACCTTACCCCTTCTGTGATGGTGACAGTTATATCCACACAAAATGTCCTCATTTTTTTCATTAGTTTTACCATGGTTTTTGTAACTATCCCCAGGAACTAGTCTAACAACTGGAGTTAGAATTAATGACAGAAAATACTGAATCTCCATGACTGATGTAATTCTCTCCTTCAGAAAGAGAGGAGAAAGTGAAGGGAATTTAACCTCAAAAGCGTGCTGAAGGCATCAGGCTAAGTGTTCAAATTTACAGGAATGAGCACTGGGATCTCATCTCTTAAGAGGCATAAATGTAAAATGCTGTGGAACATGTTCTGTAAAAGATTGTACAGGAAGTAAAGGAGTTTTAGGGTTTCCGATTTTAAGAGTGCACAAAAGACACTGTATTAGCCTATAAGAAGGCAAAAACTACTATGTGCAGATCCCATTGTTGTCAATAGGAAATCCACACTGTATTCTGCAGGGCAAGGATTCCATTCTCAGCTTTTGAGCTTTTTGATAATATCTTTACAATCTAACATAACCCTTGAGTTATTTTGGCACCTTTTTCTGGAGAGACATATCAAGTAGATGAGGAAAGTCCTTGCTTTTGCCTAGAAAGGGAGGAACTGAGGAATCCATAAAGCATTCAGAAAAAATGTGCAGAAACACAGCCATCTATAGTACCAGAGGACTAAATTCACATTTAAAGCACGCAAAAGATTCACACAAGAGAGACCTGTAAAGCACCCCAAGTTGATCAAGCTCACTGCCCTGAAAAAAGTTTTTCCCACTTCAGGGAAGAAGACTGCCACTTCTCAGATCTGCTGTAAGTGCAGAATCTTACCTGCAGAAATATTGTCCCAGTAAGGGGATAGGAATTCGTAGTGACCTAGCTGTATGATCTGAAACAGCTCCTCTTGATCACGGTCCTGACTGCGAAAAGGGGGAAAACCACAAAGCAGGATGTAAAGGATCACACCAGCTGCCCACATGTCTACTTCAAGTCCATAGCCTAAGGAAGAAAGGATAAACCAGAAGCCTTGTTTTAGAAAGAAAACTCACAGCTGCAAGCAAACTGTTTATTGGAAATAGAATGAAAAAGAAACACATAATCTCTGCACAGTTCCTCAAAAAGATGAGGTTGGCAAAAGAATAAGTATGCATGGTACACCATGCTTACAAGGAGCCCGTTATTAGCTGCAACTCTCACAGAGCCTCTCTTTTCCACAGCATGTTTCACAAACACTGTCTCACAACGCCAGTGTCAAGTGGAGACTAATTGAGAAAAAGCAGCATATATTTCTAAAATAGTCATCCTCAGATTCCCTTCAAAAAAGAACTAAGAGTGCCAAGTTTCCATTGAAATTGGATATAACTGGAGATGTGCAACCCAGCTCCACAGAACAAAAACCAGAAATAGATTTGCTTGAGTCACCAACAAAACTGACTTCTTTCCAGGTCTGAATCTTTTTGGAAATGAAATCTTCAAAATTCCTTGTGATGTGAAACATGTTTTGGATTGTTACATAAATTTAACATACATGTTCACAATGATTTTGCATCATCAGGGGCTTTGGAAAGTTGCTTGGATTATAGTAATGAAATGGGGCTGGCTACTCTTAGGTTGCAACATGAACTTTTGGTCATTTCCTCACTTTAGCAATTCAAAACAAAAAAATGTATGACATTTTATGGCTTATCTCCTTAGAAGTCAGTGGTATAACAGCACAAACACTAATAATGCAACTATAACTGAAGTCATCCTTGTGTTTGTTAAAAACTAAGAGATTTCCTTTCCCAAATTACACTGATAGCCAACCTCCTACCCTGAAAAGTTATTTCAGTAGGTTGAAACATTCTGGACTATTTCCATTATTAGAAAGTTCAGCATAATTTTAAGATTTATGACAAATTATATACATATATATACACTCACCCTTCTCAGCAAGTATTTCAGGAGCAACATACGTTGGTGTTCCACAGACAGTAAATATGGGTTTTGTAACCTGCTTTGCAAGGCCAAAATCTGCCAGTTTCAGTGTAGTGGATTTATCTGCATTGTGCTGAACCTATATCCAAACAAAATACATACAGGTTTAGTCCAGATGCATTTTAAAACAGCAAAATATAAAGGAAGCAGAAAATTAAACAGGAGGGAGTTCTAATAATGGAAGAGTCTTCAGAGCATGGTTCTTTTCCTCCATTCACTAAGAGAGTGGATTTATTTAAAAGGGTAAGCAATTACGGAAAGAAGGAAACTTTGCTCTATGAACTCTGGCACACTGCAATTCCCAAGAAATTAATAGAAGGAACACAAAAAAATAACCAAGAGTCAATTAAATATTATTAGTCCCTCTAGAAAAAATAAACTGTTCTGTTTCCCAGGGAAAGCAAAGAAGAATGCTGTGGACATTTTTATGTTTAAATGCAATGAGCCCAGGTAAACCACGGATTTTATAGTTGTATTTTAGTCCCAGACAGCAACTAAGTACCACACAACTGCTCAGTCACTCACCTCCCTTCTGCCCACAGTGGGATAGGAAGGAGAATCCAAAAATCAGTGAGTTAAGAACAATTTAATAATTGAAATAAAAGTATAATAATAATAACAGTAGGGATGTTAACGACTATAATGAGAAAGGGGACAGGGAGAGAAAGCAAGAGCAAGAGAAAGAGAAAGGAATAAAACCCAAGAAAAACAAGTGCTGCATAGTACAATTGCTCATGACTCACTGACTGCCAGCCCAGCAGAAAGCAGCAACTCCTGGCCATCTCTCCTCAGTTTATTTACTGAGCATAATGTTCCATGGCATGGAACATCCTTTTGAGTCAGTTTCCCTGGTCATGCTCCCTCCCAGCTTGTAGTACACCTACTACCTGGCAGAGCATGGGACACTGAGAATTCCTTTACTTAGGATAATCAGTGCTCAGCAATAATCAAACTATCAGTGTGTTATTAATGTTATTCTCATACTAACCACAAAGTACAGCACTGAACCAGCAAAAACCAAGACACATGGAAGGTGTATCTCCATCATACTGGTCTAACAACAAAATACAAACCAACAAAAGCTTTACATTCTTTCCAAATTACTCTGCTACTCTACCTGCTGGCTGAAACTAGATTAGTAATGGTCACCACACAGCAGGAATTGTAGAAATAGATCCATGCAGAATGACCTCCTAATTGGGCCTTTTCAGCAGTTCTCATCTCCTAAATCCATCTGGCAAGTAGCCAAAACACTTTTTTCAATTCTAATTTTGTATGCATGGGTCTTTAGCATCACTTTATAATGCAGTTAATGAAGAGCTATTTTGAGAAGTGAAATATGTTAATGACATAGACAGTGGGATCAAGCACACCCTCAGCAAGCTGGCAGACAACACCAGGCTGAATGATGAGTCTGATAGATGGGATGTCATCCAGAGGGCACTGGAACAACCTCATGAAGCCTCATGAAGATCCACAAGGAAAAGTGCTGGGTCCTACACCTGAGTTGGGGAAATCCCTAGTATCAGTAAAGAATGGGTTATGGATTGAGAGCAGCCCTGTGAAGAGCAATTTGGGGGTGCTGGTGGATGAAAAACTGGAATGAGCCAGCAATGTACAGTTGCAGTCCAGATAGCCAACCATCCAAAGCAGTGTGGCCAGCAAGCAAGGGAAGAGATTTTGCCCCTCTGCTCTGGTGAGAGCCCCACCTGTAGAGCTGCATCCAGCTCTGGGGTCTCGGCACAGGAAGGACATGGACCTGTTGGAGTGAGTCCAGAAGAGGGCTGGGAGAGAGGGATAGAGCACCTTTCCTGTGAGGAAAGGCTGTGAGAATTGTGGTTGTTCAGCCTGAAGACAAGAAGGCTCCAGACAGACCTTATTGTGACCTTTCAATTACTAAAGGGGGCTTACAGGTAAGATGAGGAAAGCTTTTTTAGCAGGGCCTTCAGCAATAGGACAAGGGACAATAAATTGAAGGAGAGTAGATTCAGACTAGATACTAGTAAGAAATGTTCTATGATGAGGGTAGTGAAACACCAGAACACATTGCCCGTGGATACTCCATCCCTGGGAACATTCAAAGTCAGGTTGGACAGGGCTCTGAGCAATCTGATCTAGTTGAGACGACCCTGCTCATTGCAAGGGTTTGGGCTAGATGACCTTTAAAGGTTTCTTCCAACCCAGACCATTCTATGATTCTATATTTAAAGGCCAAGTCATAAACAATGCAGCAGCAAAATTAAACAAATCAGTATGCTTAATACTAGTAACTGACACTCGAATATTCTTTGAGAGGTAAAAAAGGTCAGTAATTTCCTTTAAGTGAAAAGCTGTTTCTGGAACTATGGGGAACAGATCAGCAGCTCAAATGTGTACAAAAAAGCCAAGGAAACCCGGACTTGGTTTTGAATGGACAAACTGGAATATAATGTGACAAGTATACTCTGTGCTTTAACACCTCATACTTTACCATCAGACAACACTTAAGAAACCCAAAAATTCAGGATGGTCTCTACTACCAGATGGGACAAAATTTGCTCTTGTACATTACAGTTGACTAACTCCATTTATCATCTTTATAGAAACTGTAAGCATTCATCCAATTTTGATTAAGCAAAATGAGTTTGGACTTTTTGGTAGGATTTTTTTTCTTTTTAAGAAAAAAGATGACATTACAAAACAACACAATAAAGCTTGTTAATCCCTTTTTACCTTCTTTATAAAAAATGCACAGAACTGGAAGGATTGACTGATGCCTGTGTGGGCATTCAGAAGGATTTCAACAGACTTGACAGACAGGCAGGGCAGTACCTTTTGAAATTGAACAAAGACAAGTGCAGGGTTCAGAACATGGGGAGGAAAAACCAGGCACCAGTACAGGCTGGGGGCTGCTGGAAAGCAGGTCTGCAGAGGAGCTGGGGGACAACAAGTTGTCCATGAACCAGAAGTGCCCTTGTACACTCCTCTAGTTTTGATTAAGTAAAATATATTGGGGTTTTTTTTGCTGGTCCTCCATGAAAAAATATTTTTCAGTATGAAACTGAAAATAAAGTTTACTACAACCATGCAGTCAAAACTTCTGCAAGAAGAAGCTAAAATGCCACAGCCATTTTCTCTATTATATTAGGCAACTATGTGACAATCTTCTGCCATCATGCACTGTGGACACAAACTGACAATGTCATAAACGCTTTCTAGAACAGCATCTATCTGTAGAATTTATATTCTAACAATAGAGGTAATAGTGGTAAGATGTTACAAAAATTCACACTTTAAATGCTCAAATTTATATGCAATATGAAAATATGAGCATGAATGTATTTTCCAATTCTATGTATTTTTTAATTATATGAGAAAATTATGTCACATGGAATTTCAACTACACTGCATGCTACTGTACTAAGACAAATAATACTGAATTGTTAATATACATTTTTAGAAAATAGCCGGGTGGTGGAAAGGGTGGAGATCACAATGGTCTTAATCCCAGTCCCAAAATCTTCAGATTTCTTGCCTTGTAAAATGCACTGTTGTAGTTTTTCTTTTCTCAGGATGCCAGATTCCTAATCTCCCACTACAGCACAAGGTGGCAACACAGCACCATCTGTTCTTTCAGGACAAAACCACTGAGCCTTCACTTTACTAACAACGGAGCAGGTAGGAACAGCAGGCACGGTGGGTAGATTTTCACAGCTTTGTGACAATCACTTCAGAGACAGCATGTAACCTGTCAGCACGTCTGAAAACCTCAGCCCAGAACTTCTCAGCAGCTTCACTAACACAATGCTCAGAACAAGTCAGTCAGCACAGAGAATTCCGTTCATTCCCAGCTTCCTACTCTCTCGTCTACCTTTCCATCACCTGGCATCACCTTGAGCAGGCAAATATGCCTCACTGTAGAAACAAAAGCTTCAAGTCCTTGTTAATCATACCTCAGGCCAGACTACTTCCTCATAGCAGTATTACAGAAATGTACAACCTGCTCAAGAGAAATTTAACCTCTGACATCTAAAGTATGTATTCCATGCAATGGTGAGAACAGAGCAAAAGCAGTGCTGCCTGCCTATAGACTTAATTGAGGTAACAAAGACCAGTACACTTTGATACACTTTCCATAGACTGCCAATTTAGGCCACACAAATACTTACGTCCTTCAACTGGAAAGCATGCCAGCATGTGGTGGTCCTGGACTAAAGGCAGTCAACTGCTCACTATTTCCTCAAAAACAGATGACATGTCAGGATATTGGAATATTACAATATAAGGCCAAGTTCATCTTCGAAGAAGGGAAAAAAATAATCTGTCTCCTTCTCTCCTGTCTGTGGATGACTCAATTCTTAGTACCCTTGTTTGGTTTCATATCTATCTTGTTAAATCCATCAATGGTTTAAGATGATGATATACAACTTAAATATTTCTCTGTATGAACATGTATATGGTAGCATAGATTCTTATGGACATTATGAAAGCCAGTTAGCCCATGTGAGATTTTGTATGTTGGAAATAGATAGAGCTTAAGAAAAATTACTGCTTACACATCTGAGTTTCAGACATCCCTTGCTGCTAGCTAGAAGAATCTCTATGAAAAAACTTACAGAAAATTCCCTATGTAGGTTTATGATACTGAAAGTTATGACAGGTAAGTGGTTAAAAAAAGGTTTGACTCACATACACTCAGAATACTGTGAGTGCTTTGTATACATGTAAATAGTGTCACAAAGTTCAAGGGCAGAAAGGCTATACTTGAAGTTCTCACACATACATGAAAACTTGAGAGACAGAAAGAGGGGCAGGAGGGTAATCTCAAATGCATAAAAAGCTATAACGTTTACGATGTTGAGTGTTAAACAATTACCACATTAGCACGTAAGGGAAATGTACAGGGAGATGAGTACACAATCACAAATACAGCCCTCTTCCTTCCCCCTAAAAAGGCGTGACTTTGTGTCTTTTACAGCTATAACCTGGAAAAACACCACCATGCTTTGGGCATTAATTTCTCACTCACAAGTGAAGAAATGTCAGCAGCTGTAGAAATAAAGTCCCTTACCTAAAAACCTTGCTAGCAAATCCTGCTCCACGAGGTAGCATGAAAGTGATTTAATTTGTGACACCAAATATACCACATTGCCCATCCTTGGCAGCAAAGGTTTTTTTGCTGAACACCTAGTCCTAAATGAGGTGATTCTGTTAGCAGATGGGAAGGAGTCGTAGCAGCTGTCTTCACACCAGCTGTCAAACAGATTTTGTTTTTGTAGCGCAAGTCACCACCCTTCTGCCTCACAACTATGCTGCAAGGAGCCTGATCAATGTGGGCAGACACAGTAGTGAAAGAGGGAGGGGGGAAAGCAGAAAGGATGATGGTGGCCTGGTACAGAAGTTTATAACTAGAGGACAGTTCCATAAGAGAAACTGAAGTGCAGTGAACTAGTAATTAAATCAGTTTTCCAACTTCCTGTGTCAACAATTTTACAATCTACTAAACATCAAAGTATATTTCTACCTTTTCTTCTGTGGGGACAGAAACTGTTTTCCTTCTTTCCCCAGCTGCTTATTTTCATGAAACTTATGGAAGTATTTTTTCCCAGATTGCTTCTCCTCTGGTACGTCTTATGACAATTAGCCAACATGTTTTAAAAAGTCATTAGGAACAGGGTTAGATTCTCATGCAAAGTAGGTTTAGAGTAGACATACACATTTCCTTAGTAAAATAGACCAAGGATCCTTTATCTTCCATTTCCCATTTGCTTGAAGGGGAAAAACAATAGATAAAGAAATTACAAAGTTCATCTGACCAAAAGAAGACTCAAAGTAGGACAAACAAGCCAACAGCCTAAAAGTACATACCTATATTTTGACCTCTGTTTACGAAGTCTAGGTAGACTAATTCAGATTTAAACATCCTCAATGTAACAAGAGGTATCCCACAAACTGGGACATCTCTGCAGGATGCTGGAACTTGAAGCACTGTGCTTCATCTCCCACCAGCTGCAGATGAATCCATGAAATTTGCTTCAATACTCTTTGTTACTGTTCAGCACTGGCTGATGGTAAGATTAGTGGCAGCTCTCCTTCCTACTTCGCTGCTCCAGCCAGTCTAAAGAGACAGAGGCAGAACACTAAAAAGACAGCACACCCACAATCTTGCTCAAATGGCCTGTATTTGTAGGAATATTTATTAGATAGCAGGTGGTCTATCCAATATTATCAGGATCTTATAAACTCATTTGCATGGTTCAATAGACTTGCTTTTCAAAAGGATGCTTTGTGTACATGGTATCTAATACAGGTGTGCACAGAAAATCAACAGCAAGGTGAAACTATAACAAGTAAAATTTTACTTCCTATAGTGTTTAGGTAACAGTGTTCTTGTATGACAAAATACCTACAGCTGCTCTGTCCTTGAAAAATGTATTCTGACTTTCAGAATGGGCAATATGAATATTTCAGAGCTACACAATGCTGCCACTGCTCAGCATTCTCTGTTTTGCAGTTCTGTGAGCAAAATGTGAAAACAACCAGAACAGAGCTTTGTCTTGCCCTTCTTCGCTTATCTACATCACTGTGATGATTATGTATTATAGAGGGAAATGCGGCATCAGATCTCAGGTGTTTCACAAGCACTAGCTTATTTTCAGCAAATACGAGGGAGCGGGACCTGGTTCATAATGGAAAATCAGCTTCTGGAAAAAGCCATGCAGTTCTAAGTGAAGTTTTGTTCAAACTTGACTTCAAACTGTGCAAATGAAGCGCAAAGGCAGGGCTTACAAGCTGACTTCTTCCTGCAAACCAGCCAGTAGCACTCACTGCATTCATAGTTGCATTTTATTTACACAGAGATCACATACCAAAGATTTTCATGAAACTAAGCAGGATTCATAGCAGGACCTAATATAGATGCTATTGCTTAGTTAAAAGGTTTGGGAGCAAACTGTTCCAGCCTAACCTTGTGCAACCTCTGCATTTTCTTTGAGGCTACACTGCTGCTTTTCTCTAGAAATTCACACTGATCTCTGTGCAAAATTAATTCTTCTAAAAGCACTTAATGGTCCATAGGACTAAATAATCTATTATTTTATTTGTTTGGCTAACTGTGAACTTCCACAAAAGCTGATAAAATCCAATTTGTCAGAGACTGGCAAATACTTGCTATTTATCTGTTTATCAGGAAATTTGGAACTGTAATATAAGAGTGTAACACACACTGAGCAAGGGAGAGTTTATTACTGTTACAGTTCTACAATGGGTATCTTGTGGAGTGTTAATACTACAAACATTTCTATGCATATTCATACATGTGAGTAACTCTATTCAGTGCTGGATGCAAACAATGCAGCCTCAGAAATGTGACGGAAACAAGAATTTTTCTCTTTGGCATGAAGTTACTGTTTGAGCTGACTTTAATGCTGTATTCACCAAAACATTTCACTGTCAGATTATTTCAATCAACTGCATAATACTTCTGCTTCTAAGAAAAGAAATTGTCACAAGATAGAAATCACTACAGTAGAGGACTAGCACAGCAGTCTGCAAGATATGCAAATAGAGTGGACAAAAAGGCCAATAAATAAATAAGATAAATTAGCAATTTTAATAAACTTCAGTCTGCAAGGAAGATGCTTTATGATTCATCTTTGGACACCTAAAAGTCAGATGCTAAGCAACATGTCTGATTTCTGAAAAATACAAATGCTCACTGCCCTTGAAAGTCTGGTAATTTTTACTTGAATTCCTTTGTGCAACCACTGCTATCTGCAATGCACAGCAGATCTATGTAAAGCAAACTGCAATTGTAGTTTAACTTCCAAATTGTACCCATTTTTCCAAACAACCCTGCCACAGCACATTATTTCTGCATGGGATTTGCTTAAAACAATTCAAAGAACCATAACTGACAGGTAAATAAATTCAATTCCTGCTCAAATGCAAATGTTTGACAATACTTACCAAAAGATTCTCTGGTTTGAGGTCCCTGTGGACAATGTTCTTGCTGTGAATATAAACCAGTGCTTCACACAGGTCAGTGATCATGACAGCAGCATCATGCTCTGTGAACTTCACACTTTCTATGATTGCATCAAATAAGTCCCCTCCTGGGACATACTCTAAGATTAAGTAGATCTCAGCTTCTGTCTCATATACCTCAATTAAGCTTACTATATTGGGATGAGAGAGACGCCGAATAATCAGGATTTCACTTTCCATCATGTCCTCCTTCCCCTTCAGCTTGGATTTATCAACAATTTTCATGGCATAGATCTGATTGGAATCACAGTGGCGACATTCCTTCACCACTGCAAAGTTCCCATCCCCAATAGTTCTGCCAATCTCATAATGTTTTTCCACATCGGTTCTGCTTTTAATGGCATACCTCCGGCTTGTGCTCTCCAATCCCTGAGCTTTGTTGTCTTCTTTATTCACTCTGCGCTCCCCTGTTTTTTCTCGTCGAGTCATGTCACTCTCCCTACATGTGGCATTCCCCTCTCTTCTGGCAGCTTCCTCTTTAGCCCTTTGTCCCTCTCTGCCCTCCCTATGTGCTTTAGACATTTTCTCAGCATCCCTCAGAGTGTCTTTCTTTAGCCAACCACTTTGGTTCATTACACAGCTACTTCCATTAACTTCCTTCACTTCATGGGATAGCTGGAGCCCTTCTACAGCATTCTTCCTGATTTTTACTACATCCTTCCCATGGTTTTCATGCTTCTCCACATCCCTTTCTTTCTCAATGCTTCTTTTTTGCTTCTCCAGCCCTTCATTAACAATCCTATGTAGTGGCTTCCACATCCTCCTACTGCCATTATCTTTCCTGCCAAC
The DNA here is from genome assembly GCA_013400775.1 of Chaetops frenatus. Taxonomy (NCBI): domain Eukaryota; kingdom Metazoa; phylum Chordata; class Aves; order Passeriformes; family Picathartidae; genus Chaetops; species Chaetops frenatus. The sequence goes on from VZTR01030513.1 coordinate 83,716, forward strand.
TTCCTCACTCTCCAGACAAGTTTCAGGAGATTTTTGGCAGTTCCTGACTTTTGTACTTCTTTCTATGTGGTACCTCTGACATGCACCTGTATTCAAGTCTCTGTTCTCAAATGAGGCCTCAGCCTGTCTTTCCCTCTGTAACTTTTCTCTGGCCTGCCTTTCCTGTTCGCACTTCTCACACCTCAGCACCTCCTCCGAACTCTCTTCTAAGCCTTCCTCAGAACTCCTCTCATGGCTAAGGTACCTTTCACTTTCTCGTGTTTTTCTAGAAAGCTTCACTTCATGCTCACCACCCCAGCTCTCTCTAGTCCACTTTTTTTTTGTTCTCATTTTTTCCTCTTGCTTTGTCTTGGCTTGACTTCTTCCTTCATGTCCAGCTACCAGTTGGGAAGACAAGCCATCGCTGCAGTTCTTGGTCATTTCCGTCTCATCAAAGCCACTGTCTACTTTCGAGGCCTTGTCATACAGCCTGCTCTTCAGTTTTTGGGGTTGCTCTTCATTTTGCTGAATGGCAGCACTGGCAGCATAAGGATTTTCAGGATAAAGTTCTTGTAATACCACCTCCAGGTCCTTCAAAGTGAGGGGTTCCCTCCCCATAGCTATGAATGCATCACCTTCCCTGAAGAACTCAGAAACACTTTGGATTTCTCTGCCTCTCAGATTGTACAGCTTTCTCACACGGTCATTCTTCCAACAAGGAAATCCCAGAGCTTCTGAAATGTCACCCCTCAGCTGCTCAAAGGTCTGCACTGATCTCCTGTTGAGAAGCAAGGTTATCCTCCTGAGCGTGCGTCCCCCAGGTTTCACCACTGTAATTATCCTTGGCTTCACAGGACCGTGCTCTGAATGTATCGTGTGAAAACCATTGCAGGGACTGAAAAATGAGGACCTGTGGCTGCTTTCACCCAAACATGGTTTTCCATAGTTTCCACGACCAACAGGAGGACAAGTCCCATGTAGTTTCCTCTCTTTTACTTTTGAGTCTGTATTGTGAGGTGAATGATTCAACAAGCCTTGGCGTCCTAAGGCAAACAAAAAGCAGGAATATTAATAATTTTGTATGATCAGACCTTTCACAGCAATAGTTTTCTACGTATCAGTGAATGCGACCTCAGAGAGTAAGAGTAGATGACTTCAAGGCTTATAAAGAACTTTTAACTACCACTAAGGAGTATCTCCACATAGTTGCAACTACATTGCCAAGTTTGTGAGAAAATCTAAATTCATTTTGTGACAGTGGAATGTCATTAAAAAAATAATATTGAACACAAACAGATCTTTCTTCTAAATCCACACATCTTATCGTTCAGAAATCCTCAAATAGCAGGATTGCATCCAGTTTAGCATTCTCTTATTAATATAGCTCCCATAAACTCACTCAATTCCTTCCTGAACCAAATTGCAATTTTGGCCTCTGTAAACTCTGCAGCAACAATTTCCACAATTACATTGCATGAAGTGAAATAAACAAATTACTTGTGTTTTAAAATTACTACCAGATGGCACTCTGTGTGCAACCTTATATTTTTATAAATAATTATCTCCTCTTCATTTTCTATGAACCTGCTACAACAAATTAAATAAATTATTTTTTTAAAATATTACTTTTGGTATATTTTTTATAGCAATTTTATAGGTCATCCAACAGTAATGTAATCTTTTCCCTTAAAAAAAGGCCATCTTCATTTTGTTTGATGACTAGAGTCGTGGTTTTTAATACTTTGGTTTGACTTTTTTACTCTAAAAATTATGTAAAATCCCATAAAATTCTGACTATTCTCTGGGGACATTGACATTTCATCTTAGAACATCATCAAAGAAAACGGCACAATTTGTTATGCGTAATTGTGAAAAGGAAGAACTGAAAACATAACATATGGTTATGGACAAACCAAGCTATAACATAATTCCCTGTCTATCAACAATAAGCTAAGAATAAAAATGCCCCCTAAAAGTATTCTGAGCTGTTGTACTTGCTAGGATTAAAACCTGATTACAATGCATTTATTTTCAGCCTCAAAAAATAAACTTTCAGAAGGAGATCACAGAGCGTTTCCAACTCCATTTAATAGTCCTGCTCTTCGGTTGGGAACACACATTCAATACATATGAACTAACAGGACCAAGACAAAAGGAAACAGCCAGAATGGTTAACAAACCATTACAAGGAAATTTCTGTACACCAATGGCTTATCTCACAGAGAATTACATCCATTTTCATACATTACTATAATTGCATATTCACAGTGCAGTAGGCAAATCCTCAAAGGAAAACCTGCACGTGTCAGCGTTTCTCTTGGTGTTAGGCTCAAGCCTACTACATTTTCAGTTTCAAGCACAAGAAAAGCCACTTTCAGTATTTCATGCTATGTATTTTTATTTGTCCTTTTCATCAAGGCATAATAGAGTGAAGAAGAGATTCACCTCCTCGCCTAGAACAAACAAGAGGAAAAACTACAGAAGTGCTGCAGCAAAGCATTCACTTGCTCTGCCTCAAAAAATACCCAATAGGCCAGGGCTTGACCACGGAAAGCACTGGAGGAGACACTGCTATAGACTCCACTCTGCTGTCGGCTCTGCTTGATGCAGGATGATGGACACTTCTTAGCTGTAATTCTCTCACTAGCTAAGGGATGTGTGCCCCCCGGCATGTCCCTTAACTCCTGGCTTCATTTTCTTCCCTGCCAAATAAGATAGATGCTTCTTCTCCAAACAAATATTACAAAAAAGCCCAGCTGCCAGCATGCTGATTGAAGACGTAAGCATTATATAAGAGCTACGTGTGACTAATGCTTGGTAGTTGTACAAGTTATTTCTGTCTTCATTCTGCTTTTTAAGGATGATCTCTTGTTATCAAAAGATGACTACATACATGCTAGTGATTTCTCAACAATCACATATTTACATTCCATCCAGAATAAAGCTTACTGTGAATGGAGGGGGAAAAAAAATCAGCTGTAATAACAATTCTCTGAAATCTAAATCAACTTCACAACATGTTATTTACCAGGAACTGATGGAGCTCTGAATTTAATCAACATTTCCAGGTTCTTGCATGCCCACTGTCATCAAAGCTTTATCTTGCTTATGGGAACTGTGAGTGACATTTTGACTGCTTATAATCTTGGTACAACATAAAAACAATGGTTCACTAATAATGGCTTTTCCCACAGATTGTCCCTCCCAGTTATGCTGCTATTATTAAATCTTTCTATGAACCACCGATTTTAAGTGCTTGGTTGTACTGTTGATTGCTTCAATTACCCAGGCATCAATTATGTTTCCTTTCTTCACTAAATTGGCTAAGCCTTAAGGAGAAGATGAGTTTATTTTTATATTCTGTAACTAATGGAATAAGAGTAGCTTTATGTCTTTATTAAGAACAATACAGGAATGTTTTGTTCTTTTTAAACTGCCTTGATTCCTAGCCAAAAGCACTTTGACAAAAGCCGCAAGTTAATATAACACAATGCTTGGAGTAAGAGTAGAATTGCGTATTTTTTCTATGATAAGAAAGGAAATGATAGCTTAAATCAATGCATGAAAGAATCTTCTCATATTTTTCAAGAAAAGGAGAAGTGTCAAATTTTGTCAAAGTGGTGGTCATAATGGCTATATATTACATACAATTAAAAATTCACTTCAGTTACCTGTTACAACTATTTCAGTCATAATTTCTGTTATTTTCCAGTTATGCTATATTTAACTGATACACAAGAAGCAAGCCTCAATCTGTCAGGAAAATGCACAGACTTAAAGCAGTAACAAGCATTTCTAGAAAGCCTTCAAAGGTCACACACACACTCAAATCCTATAGCTACAATTTATATTGCTTCAAAATCTTGTTTCCATATTTACATACAAGTGGGAGAAGGAAGAAGAGGGAGGTGGTATGAGAAACACATTTCAATGAGTTCAAGCACTGGCAAATTATACATCTGAGAATAAAATGTGCATTTTTCTTTTGCTGTCCTCCTGAGAGCTAATGATTATTAAACACAAACATTTCTTAGAAATGTAAAGATGGCTTGATGAGTGTGTCTGGTTTTATCTGTATACACATTGTAGTGGTTTTGGTTCATTATCCTCACATGGGACACCAATTTAATGTAGTGGGTTGAGCACTCTGGCCAAACACCAGTGCAGCAACTACACTTATTTACTCATTTTCTGCTGTGAGAGGATTAGGAGATTTGCAAAGCAGGCTCAAAACCTTGAAAAGTATAAAGACAGTTTTATTAACAGAACAAAAAGAAAAATAAGAAGAATCAGAATCAACCTTCAGACCCTTCTCCTCCCCCTGCCTCATTTTCTCTTTCCCACCAACAACATAAAAAGACAAAACCTGAGAGTTTCAGTCAGTTTACCACCTATAAAATAGCCTTTCTTCAGTTCAGTTAGGGAGAGGAGTCTCTCCTGCCATGCCATGGAGACTTTCCCACAAGAACACAGCTCTCTCCTGACTCCAATATCACAGCAAATCAGCCGCCCAGAAAGGAAATCTGTTGGCAGTGTGAAAGTCCCTTCCCTCGACACACAGTTTTTCCCACAACTGCTTTCGAGGGCTCATCTCTGTCTACTGGGGTACTATTTTAAGGATGAGCAGGTCTGGTAGAAAAGCAAAGGATCTTCTCTATCTCTGGGAGCAAAAATTCTCTTCTTCTATCCCTGGGGCAAAGGTTCTCATGTCTCTCATCTCTGTGGCGTCATTCCCCATGTCTCTCTGTTTAAATTTCTCATAGATCACAGGTACTTCAACATCTGCTTACTTCAGCACAGGTACCTTTGCTCAGGCTGCAGTTAGAACACTGCATCCTCCCAACTGCATTCATGAGTTACAAGGAATAGTCTAATATATTATAGTCCATCACCATGGCCTTATGAAAGAATTTCAGCTTTAAGCATCTCCTCTCTCTGGGCTTCGGCTCCTCTTCACTGACCTCAGTGTCTCCACGTTGATTTCTTCACGTGTCTTCACTCTTCCTCTTACTCAAGAGAGGATTGATGTCTGTAAGTTTCATCTGTGTACTGAGAGACTTGTGATCTCTGCCGGGCCCTGCTGTTGGTCACACGATCTTTGCTGGGCAGCGGCCAAAGCTGCTGCAAACTTTTCCCGGAGAGAGGGGAGGCAGGAATGTCAGGATCTCAGCAGCCAGGCCAGGATTTAGCCGTGGCAGGATCTCAGCCGCGCCCATCCCAACCGAGCAGGCCCAGCCGGGCCCAGCCCGACCTGGTCCTGTGGAGCCAGCAGGGCCCAACTGAGAGGGCCTGGCCCAGCTTGGGCCCAGCCAGCCCCACGGGCCCCCTGTTACCTGTTCACAAGCCGGAAGTGAGAGAGAGATTCCCAAGCTTCTCCTTTCTTAAATGTGAATCACAGACGCATATTCAGCTTCCTAAGTGGCTAAACAGTGTCCATCTTAGAACTAGCCAGCTAATTGGTTCTCTCAGGTCTGAAGGAAATCATCAAGTTCCTTGCAGGGAAAAAATTACTTTTCAACTCACGACACACATCCATCCATACATTCTAGTGTATTACGGACTATCAATGGTGCAGCACAGCCAAGGCGGATGCTGAGGCTGCTGGGGTCAGACAGCACAGCTGGTCAAGGACACCCTGCATGCCACCCAAACTGTGCACGTGGGCACAGGAAAATGAAAACTGGAACCCACAGAGAATACAGAGCTCCACATGATGAAGACATGATGGTCTTGAAGGGCAAATGCTCACATCAACTCTCTAGAGAAGCATGCAGTATGGAAAAAACTGGGATTTGGGGGCTCAAAAAAGGTAGCAGAAACAAGAAATTTAGCACCTATGACCAAAGCACAGGTGTTCCCTAGGGAGAAAATGTGATCCTCTGCAGTGAGCACAGCTTCTGTGGATTATTTTTAAAATTTACAAATTATTTGTGATCATCACAGTCCATCCCACTGTGGGGATAGGGAGGGTAGGAAAGCATGGGGAGAAACTACAAAAAATTCTTCTAGAAGACCTTTCCTTGGAGTGTTTTGGATCATATTCAAGATGTGGAGTAAAATAAATGAATTCTGAAGACTTGAGCTCTGAAGAAGTTGTGTATACAGAGCATCAGCTAATCTATATCTTAAGGAATTCCCTGGCTACACCAGCTAAAACAGCACAGTAACAGGCTTTGCCAGAGGTCATCCATTGCAACTAAAAATGTATTGCTGCCATTTGTCATTCAAAACTTATCCTTTCCCTTGGCCAGTTGATAAACTTCTGTTCATTAATTAAAATATTGCCACTCAGCTTGCATTCTTCTTGGCTCTCCTGCTGGAGATCACAGTTTCAGTAATTAACTGAATGGTTCACCATTCTGCTATCAAGTCACAGGTTGAAGGGGAATTAAATTTTTACAAGGGGATTTAGAACACATTTTAAAACAGAAGGCAGCAGTGAAATAGGATCTAGGTATGGCATTGCTTTCTGTGAATAAGATGGTGTTATTTAAGCCCTCCAATTTCTTTGGAAGGCTTCCACTTAAAAAAGCAACCATGAAAATGCCCCAAAAAATTAGCAGCAACTAAATTTGCACATGATACAAACTGTGTATCTGGGAGTTGTTTTGATATACTGGTCTCAATATAAGATAAAACACTGTTTAAGTGAGCAGAGAAAGGACTTCAGTAGAAATGTCTGGGTTTTTACCTTAAAATTCCTGCTGAGGGCATGTAAAACAAAGACCATTGGGGGGGGGGGGGGGGGGGGGGGATCAAGCTGTGTAGCAGAAAAATAATAAA
>VZTR01030513.1:90536-100587 GCA_013400775.1 Chaetops frenatus
GGGGGGGGGAAGAATAATCTCACTTGGAACAGTAAACATTTGATTCATTCCACAGTCCTAACAAGTATCTTCAAATACTTGAGTATGAAGAATGCCTCTGGCACTGAACTCGGAGCAGTCAAGTACATAACTCACAGGTTACCAGTGTGCAGGTGTCTCCAGAATGCAATCCGAGTCCTATAGAAATGTGCCATCTTGATCTCCTCTCCTTGCTGTAAATTATTTAAAGTTGCAACTTCCAGGGCTAGTGCACACTCTTGGTGCCCAAGATGGAAGCACTAGCATGGCAAGTCCCAATTCACTAAACAAGATGCACAGAAACAAAACATGATCACAGGCATCGTTTTACAGCAAACAAATTTTACATTCTCTACAGTCCCACTGTTGGATACACCACTGGTGAATTTTTCTCTTTTCTCTTTCCTCCCCTGCCATGTTTTACATCATTTGAGGGCAGAGATTTTGTTTGAGTCAGGATTGGTGGTTATTTCAGCAACAACAAGAGGCAGATATACTGCATCAGTTTTGACCAGATAAAATCCTGAGTAGAAAAAGAATGTCAAATTTCACAAGGACTGGATCAAGACAGTGTCAAATGTAGCAGGACAGTTGCTGCTAGTTCCAGCCTGAGCAAGCTCCAAATGCTCACTCAGCTCAGAGGTATGGAATTGAAAATGGAAAAGGAAATCTAGTGAAGAACTGGACTGGGAGGATAAAAGAGGAGTTGTGACAGACTGCAGAGAAGGAAGCAAATAGTTCCATAGTCAGACACTGTCTGACACACTGCAGTTCCTATGAACTTTTATACTGGCTGATAGAAACTTCCATGAACTTTACAGACACAGTGGAAGCAGATGGAGACTGTAATAGGGAAGCAGTAAATTTTGAGAATAAAGAGTGGATAAAGAAGTCAGGTAGAATACCAAACTTAGACAAAGGGATGGGATAGGAAGTCAGCAATGGAACTATTCTCACATGATCTGCTCCTCTGCACTTCTCCATAAAGGACATCTACCTGCTTTTGTTGTCACTTGCCATATTAGCTTACATTGATTTATATATTTTTAAATAAGAGGAAGAACTGCATGCACACAAACAAGTGACTGCATTAAGAGAACATTAGCAAGGTCCTCAGTGAGACAGAAGAAAATTAAATTATCAACCACACCCTGCACTGCATTAAAAGACTCATGGCCAGCAAGTGAAGGGAGGTGATTCTACCACCACTCCACTCAAATAAGACCCTGCCTGGAGTGCTGCACCCAGCTCTGAGGCCCCCAATATATGAAGGATGCAGACCTGTTGGAGCAACTCCAGAGGAGGGCATGAAGGTGATCAAAGGGCTAGAGTACCTCTCCTATAAAGACAGATAGAATTGAGAATGTTCAGCCCAGAGAAGGCAGCAGCTCTGGGGATACCTTAGACTGGTCTTTCAGTACCTAAAGGGACATAGGAGAGAGATGGAGAAGGAATTTTACAAGGGCATGGAGTGGTAGGACAAGGGGTAGTGGCTTTAAACTGAAAGGCGAGACATATGAGAAATTTTTACTGTGAGGGTGGTGATAAAGGTTGTCAGAGAAGTTGTGGATGCCCCATCACTGACAGTGTTCAAGATGAGGCTCTCAGCAAGCTACTGCAGTATAAAGTGTCTCTGCCTGTGGCAGAGGGCTTGGAACTAAATAACCTTCAAGGTCATTTCCAACCCAAATCATGTACTTTGTGAATTCATTTCTTCCTCGCATACAAGACAGTTTAGAAATATATACAGTTTTTCTTATGTTTACTCCAGGGTACACTGGATCCCCTTTTACAGGTAAACTGGATTAAGGACCATGTTGTAGAGAAATATATGTACCTAGAAGAGCTGAAAAGTATGTGAAAAAGTACAGGAAGATCAGTTTCTCTGCTTAAGGCAGTGCAGCCCTGAAGAACTGGATTTTCTCAGCCAATTCCACTGAGTTTCAAAGCAATCGACTTAATCTATACTTTTCAGGGAGGATCAGTCTGGTAGCCAAAACAACATTCTGAGACCTGATCCACAAACCTGCTCAGTGCTCACAGCTGCAAGGGCATGTAGTGGAAGAGGTACTTCAGACCACAAGGTAATATAACACAACACATAGACAATGTTAAGTCATCCCAAAATTTAGGACCTGGGCATCTCAGGTTGCTTTCTTCCCCAGATTAAAGCACTTTTGTTTTCTGCACCTTGGCTGCCACTGACTGCAGTACAAGCCCCGCCTTTGCAGGTATCACAGATAGGTTAATCCATATTTGTTACTGTAGAAATAACCATGACAGAAAAGCCCAAAAGTTAATAAGCCTGTTTTAACAGCAGGGTTCAAAAAACACACAGCAGAGGGCATGAAGAGCCAGGGTAAACAGTAGAGTAGAGGCTCATTAAGAAAGAAGCTTTGTCCATCACATACACTGATGGAGACAGCCCCTGGGGATAAAAAAAAAGCACCATCTGATAATGTAAATAATGTGTATATCTTAATGCACAGGAACATGGGTTAGGGGAATAGCAGTGCTAATCAATAGTCATAAAAGCTTGATTTTGTAATCAAGCATATAATAATATTAGATTTCAAGTACCTGGCCTTGTAGAAATAAATTTTTTTTAATACATTGAAGAAATACATTGAATAAACCTTATATGCTCAGAATACATTTGATGGTAAGGCAGTTATAACATATACTATGCAATGAAATATTATTGCAAACCATATGGTATTATAACCATGGTTTACTAAACCAAATAAAGGAAGCACAGCCTTTTTAGATGACCAAAGTGTATTTTATTCAATTAGATTAATTGAATTTGGGAAAAACAAAACAACAAACTCATCATAGTATTTGCATGAATTCTTATCTGCATTAGCTACTGGATCAGAAGGAAAACAAAACCGTGTTAAATATTACAAATATCATTTATCAGCTGGATTCTTTCACAAACAGTTTTAATACTGTAACAATGAACAAAAAAGGGGGGGAATCAATTATCAGTTTAATTTCTAAAACATCCTTTCTGCTACTCTAATGTGCATTTCAGTCATACTTATGCCAGAACTTCTATGTCTGATATACACCAGTATAGCGGAGATCAACCGCTGATCCATCTAAGCCAATTTGTAGAAAATGAAAATCACTCAGCAGTTCAGACAGTGTTCTAAGTTCACTGAAGAAAAACTAATTTGGGTTCACATACAAAAAGGAAAAAAAAATCAGAATAATATCTGTATCTCATAAATATACAGTCTTAGCCCTAAAAGATCATATAAAATTAGTATCATGGGATTTCAAGTTCTTTATCTTTCACAATTTCACATCAAGCATGCTTAAATCTGCATGCAATATTATTTCTCCTTTAACTGTCAGCCCTGCAAATTCAGCTATGTGTCAAGTTGGGTTCCTTCTGTCCCACACGTCACCAACAGAACTAAAGTTTCTCCCGGCCAAATGTGTCTGGTCCCATTAGGTGAGTTGCCTAAGTGTCAGCTGCAAGGAAAGAAAATGTCCTTAGTGGCTACACCTGGACTGCAGGACTATGGGAGATGTGCACCTCTGGACCCACTCCCTGGCTTCACGAGGGCATGCAAGATTTTAAAACTCTGCATTGCACACCTTATCTTCAGCACATCTGCTTTTTATCTTAAGAACATACATTGTGTCACGCAAACTTCAAACCAGAGATCCCCAAACCTTTCAGTCCTGTAAGTGTCCATTCTCATTCTTCCCCAGTCTCTCACGCTATAAAGACGGAAGTGAGTCTACTCTCTTCCCCCTGGCCATTTATCTCACTTCCTTTTGACTACACGTTTTGGGACACACACCTCAGGAGCTTATGGGAGATCCTAGAGGACAAAGAGCACCAGAGCAGCTAAAATCAGGCAGATGTTGCAGCAAAGGAGTTCCTAAGACGGGAAGGACTGTTTAGAATAACAGTCTGATGGGAAAACTTTGCAGCTGGCTGGATTTCAGCAGATGGAGGGAGCCAGAGGGATGCCCACATTGAAAAACCCTCCCTGTGGCTAGGAGAGCTTTAGACTTTTCCATTCTGAGGATGGATGGTGCCTCTGTGACACCCTCAGCCCCAGTGTGAGCATCATCCCACAGCAAAACACTTGTAGGAGGCTCAGTGTGCCACAACATGTGACTGTATTTACTGTATGAGAATCACGATGGATAAGTGACATTTAGCAGCCACCTTTCCTTCGTTCTCCTCAACGATAAACTTAGAGTTTTCTTTGCCTTTTCCCCCCCACCCCCTTCTCCTTCACTAAATGTTCAGAGCCCCTTTGCAGTCTGGGCTATGTGAGCTCCTGTCCAGCTCCACCAGGAGGGGAGCAGCAGGGTCTGGATTGCTACAGGGTCTGGATTGCTGCAGGGTAGCCTGGGTTGCTCTCTGCGTTACACGCCCTTTTCCAACCTGGCAACAGTGCTTGGGCAAAAATTACCTTCTCAGGTGCTCATCCTCTTCCCCTGCAGGCCCACAACCACCCCACTGTACTGCTGCAGGTTTTCTAAATCAAGCCATTTGTAATTAAAAAATAAAATATTTACAGCAAACACAGATGGTTACTGCCATGTGTTAGTGTTAAACTGAGCTGAATCACACCCAGAGCAGCAGATGAAGGTAAAGATTTCATGGAGACTGGTAATGACTCACAAGTGCCATAATTTTTACTTTTTTTTGGAGCAGAACCCCACCTGCATTATCTTCTGACATTTTAAGGGTAGCAAATTAAAAAGCGAGCATAAAGTATTATAGAGAAGTATACAGATGCATAATCTGTAAACGACTATGCGAAATATAAAATTGCATATGAAATGAATCAGTGCTTTTGGAGGTGTGAGGCTTGGTTCAAGCTGCATAAAAACCCAAAAAAGAATATTATGAAACTGCTCATTTATTTAATTTCTTTCAAAGATGACAGACTCTGTATTTTATTGAGAACAGCCATGGCTGCTTTCTGCAATTTGACTGCTTTAGGGTTTGCCCCAGTAACCAGGGAAATCGGCTCAGCAGCCTTGGACCTTCCATCAAGGATCTTTCAGGAGAAGGACAGAACTGACAGGGGGAAACAAAAACATCTTACACAAGTGTGGCATTTGCCAGAATCCATCTGGCAAATCCCTCCATGTGCTTCCCAAGGCTCACTGTACAGGGAGTTTCACTTTCATGTTGATGCTCTTGACTCCTGAAGTACCATATATTTCAAATTAATTATTCAACTTTCATTACAAAGTAAGCTTTCAACTGCTTTTTAGTCCTGTTAGCCAACAATGCCTCAGTCAAAGGAGCAGGATTCTGTTTCTTCTTGTGGAAGACTTTATTTGCATTGTTTCCTAAATCTCAACTTGATGACTAATCGGTTGCAACTGAGCAAACCCAGTGACAATAAAAGAGGCTGCAGAGGTGTCACCGAGAGTTTAATTAAGCTTTCAGATCCTTTATTACCAATAATCTCATTGCATAACTAAAGGAAAGACCCACCAAAGTCTGATTCTCCATCTAGTTTGCAAAAGGGGGAATCACACAGAAGTTTTCTTTGTAAATATAGCACATTTAAGAGATGCTAATTCACATCCAATAGTAGAATTCCCAACCCCATGATTACAGAACCACATTTTCAGAAGAGACCCATGTATTAAAGACAACATTGTAAAATAAATTGTTTCATAGGACTTATAAAAGAAGATGGGTTTCTCAGGGAAAATTGTAAGCCAGGGCTAATTAGACTCAAAAGCATGATGACAAGCAGAAAGATCGTGATTTTCACATCACCAGACATTTCTCAGCATTTCCATTAACTACATTATTTGGGGTGATGAGAAAACTAAAACCTGGAGAATACGTGCAGGCTGGCACTATTGATGGAGTGGGAGATGGTGTTTTCAGAATGTCTACTGAGAGCTTCCTCCACGAATATATGGCATAATTGTTTTGCATACTTACAATAATTAGACTGAGTAAACAATGCTAGCAACAGAGAGAAGATGGTAAGCATGCCTGACTTTCATTTGCAGTGAAAGCCAACTACTGCTAAGTAAGATGGACAATGTGCAAGAATTACCAAAACTCCAAATTTGCATTAGAATCAATCAAGGCAGTATCTCCCACTCTTTTCTCATTGTTTCCAGAATCTAGTAAACACTCCAAATGGACAGAGCCCATACCCTGAAATTGAGAAAAACATGGGAAACAGTATACTGTTAAAAAGAGAAATGAGACATTCACCTCTTCAACTACCACATCTTCAGCTTTGATCCAAGTTGCACTGAAACTAATTAAAAGATTCACATTAGCTTCCGTGAGATCTAGATCAGATCTGAGGCTGCTAAAATCACCATAATGTTCTGATTCTAATTATATTTACAAGAAAGATCTAATTTTATTTACAAAAAAATCTATGTAACATGAATTTAAAATGTTGTTAAATGTCATGGAATCATTAAGTTAAAGGAAATGAGAAAATCAGTGACAGAAACCAACTCAATTCACCCTAGAGCTGTTGGAAGAGAAGGAAGAACCACAAACTTCCCTTACTTTTACAAAACTATAGATGTTTCTGCAGAAAACAAACTAAGCTAGGTAATCTTAGAAATGGGGAAATGAATCCCACACAACTTCCCTTAGTCACCACACGCTGTAAGTCCAGCCAGTGCCAAAATTGTGACGCTCTGCGGAACATGACCAGAAAAAGCAGCAGTGAAAACAGATAAAAAGCTTGTAGTGACACTACCAGATAAAGATACATTCAAAAGTCAGGCTAGAATGCTCAAGGAAATTAACTTGAGTATATTAAAAAAAAGCCAATATAGACAATGTAACTTAAGCACAGCTCAGATTCAGACGTCTGAACAGCTGCCACTAACTTCAATTAAACCAAGTTATCTTATCTCTCCTGACAGTTTAAGTCCAATTAGCCAATTCAGGTTAATAAGCCACAGATGGAGATTCATCAGAAGCTAACTCTTAGCTCATCTGGCTGAACATCCTACAAATATTTTCATGGAAAAGGTCATACTATTTCAGAAGATTCACACCCATTACATATACTACAAGAAAGAGACTAACTCAGCAGGATTAGTTTTATCTGGAGAGCTGAAGGGTGGCTTCCTGAGATATAAAATTCAGTCACCTCTTGAGAAGAGCATGAGTTGCTATATTAACTGCACTTCTACATAAAGCAGCTGTAATATGTTTTGTAAGCTCCATTTCATTTGCTGACTGTTTTGGGAGTCTGTGAGTTCTCAACATTTCAAAGTGTCAAAACTGTATTCAGATCATATAAAAAACCCACAAAAAGCATCAAGAGAAAAAAGTGGGGCTAAAGGAAAAAGAAACAAGGAAGTAGGAAGACAAACTTAAATGCAAACTTGCATATATGCATATTTCCATGTCTCTATAAAGTTAGTATCAGAAGCACGAATAACAAATTATGAGATTCAAGGATAAACTCTTCGTTTATACCCTCACACAGGATGGGTTTCAATCTAACTGCACAGAGGAAGGAGTTAAAAGCTTTTTATGCTGTTGCAAGGGGTTGTTGGTTTTTTGGTTTGTTCTTTTTTGAAAAAGGAAACCTTTTAGTACTCAGTGTAGCGAAAGTTTCAGTTTATGGGATTGTTCCCAAACACTATGTCTCACAACCTGAAAACTGCTCCATTAGCTCAAACCAGTGGCCCGTCCAGTCCTGCTGACATTGCATACTGAATGTACCCTGAGGGAATATTCATCATCCTCCAGTGTGTTTTAACACACAGCTGTGCAATAGTTTAAAATCGTTACACCGCATGCTATTTACTTTTTTTTTTTTTTTTTTTTTTGCAGAGCATCAGTGTGCTCTGAGCAGCCCACAAGCATTGGTTCAAAGTGAAGTACTCTCTCATGCTGACCATTAAGACTGCAAGTTACTTCACATCTTCAATTTTTATGGCAGTATAGATGACACTGTGTGTGCCTTTTGGAGCGGCAAACGCCGACTTCACACTCATACTTCAAAGCTTGCCCCGGTAGTCGCGCGGCGGCCGCGGTGGTCTCAGCCTCGGAAAGGGGCAACAGACGGCGGGACCCGCACCCAGCAGCAGGGACCGGCTCTCCGTGCTGCAGCAGCCCCTGGTTCTGCTTCCCAAAGCAACCCACTTCCCAGCGAATCCACTTCACTAGTCTCCACTAAAATACAAAACCGGTGGGGCGGGAGGGGGGAGTGAGCTGCAAAAGGGCTCCTCTTTAATCCAAAAGACAGGTAATTAAAGGAGCACGGTTTGAAATAACCACCCCAGCTCTGGACCTTCGCGGACCTCTCTACCCTCCCAAAGCCCCCCCCTCAATCCCACAGCCGAGAGGCATCGCACCTTCCTCCGTCAGTCTCCAGCCCCCATGTCCAGCCCAAACGCCCAGAAAGCTTCCCCCGCAGCCCCGCGGACACGCAAAGACCTGGGCAGGAACTTTCGCCGCCGCCGCCGCCGCCCCTCCCCTCAGCCGAGGCGCCGCGCCGCCAGCTCGCCCCCTCCTCCCGAAGTGAGCCCCGCAGCTGGCGACCTGTCGGAGCAGGGTCCTGCTGGCGCGGCGCGGAGGCTGCCCTCGGGGAAGGGGCCGGGGGAAGGGGCCGAGGAAAGGGACACTCACCCTGGCAGTGGCAGCAGGCGCCGGCCGCGGGGTGGAGCGGGGGCGGCGCGGCAGCCGGCATGGTGCGGGGGCTCGGCTCCGCTCGGCTGGGGCCAGGGGCTGCCAGCACAGCACAGCACCACACAGTCCCTCCGCGCCACCTACCGCCTGCGAAGGAGTGAGAGAGACAGCGGGGACCCGGCGGGGAGGCGGTGCCGCGCACCGACGGTCACACCCCCGCTCCCCTCCCTCCCCGGGGCTGCCCCGCCGGCGGCACCGCCCCGCTGCCGCCACCTCCTCGGCGCCCGCCCGCCCCCGGACCGCTGCCTGTCCGCTGCCCGCCTTCCGCCAGCGCCCAGCTCGGCCCCAGCCACCGCCATGTCCTCTTTTGACCCCAGGCCGAGCCCCCGCCCGCCGGGCGCGGGTGTTTGTTACGTGGCCGGGGGGGGGCTCCCTGCCTCCCCGCGGGTCTCCCCAAGTGACGGGATGTGGGGTGCTGCTACCAGCCTGCTCCTGTGTGAAAACGCTTTTATTGTCGCCCTGTAGATGCTATGTAGATTTGGTACATCATTCACAGAATCACAGAATATGCTGTGTTGGATGGGATCCTCCATGATCATCGAGTCCGACTTCTGGACCTGCTCAGCACCATCCCAGGAGTCACACCATGTGATTGGGAGCATTGTCCAAACACTTCTTGAACTCTTATCAGGCTTGGTGCTCTGACAGCTTCCCTGGGGAGTCTGTTCCGGTGCCCAACCACCACCCTGTGGAGGAAGAACCTTTTCCTGATGCCCAACCTAAACCTCCCCGGCAAAACCTCAATTTCGCTTGGATTAGAAAAGACAAGCACTAAGCGATGTAAATAAAGTGCACACTGGATGCACGAACAACTGGTTGCCCAACAGCTACATAAAATATTAGGAGGGAGCTTACTTCATTCAGACTGCCCATGGGATGCTGGCTACTTGGCTGGCATGCCTGAAAAATGTGAGAAGGAAGTGATGAGCCACAAAACCGATTTAAGGGTTGAATAAATAGAGATTGGACCACTTACCATGGTAGCACGGAAATGCAACTTGATAACAGCATGTACATGCCTTCATACGGGAAAATACCACAGATGAAAAGGTCCTTCTGTTAAAAATGGGAGGCGAACTCCCAAATGCAGTGATTTCAGCAGATTTTATTGTACAGCCTGAAGCAAGGGGGTCGCAGGACAAGCACACGCCGGTGTCTGCGGGAGGCAGAGCAGGAGCTCTCCGGGCAGCGCCCATCCCTGGTGTTCGGCGCCAGCGCTGGGTCTTCTCCGGGCGGCTGGAGCTGTCCCTCAATGTCTTTGGGTGGAAGAAGACACAGGCTGTCTGGAAAGCCTCGTTTTTAGACAGTTTTTGGCCCATTTTGATTNGTGTATCTCTGGCATTTTGATCACTC
>VZTR01030514.1:4649-15570 GCA_013400775.1 Chaetops frenatus
AAAAGGAAAAGCAAAGACCTTATGCTTTATGAGTTATAGCAGTTAGCATAACTACCAGGTATGGCATGACACTACATAGTTAGATAAAATGGCATGAAGTCACTGAAAAAAGCTTTTTTAGCTTTGTCTTCTGTCTGAATACATCAGTACAGTGATTTGTAGAATGCACTACAGCTGTAGCTGTTGCTTGAAGTAGCACTAGAAAATGCTTTGTATGGATTTGATCCTTAGTCCTTAACTAAACACTTATGGGAGAAGCTCCTGTATATTTTGTGGCATGGAAGAATCGCTTATATAATTGCATGTGTGAAAAGTTAGAAAATGCTTTTTTTCCCCTCATCTTTGAAGCTTATCAGACCTCCGAATCTGTACTATGTTCATAGCTTGCATTTTCTAGTTGCCTCACTTCACATCTTGCTGATCTTGTAATAGGAAACTTGAACACAGGTCTCTTGGCACCAGGACAGCGTTGCATACAGCCACCTCAGCTGTGAGCATCCCTTTAACAATGCCAAGGGGAAAGCCATGGTACAGGGTAGCACTCAGGTGGAAGCACACCTAGCTTTTTTTGACTCCTGGGTGTTTGGTAATCTTCTATGCCTTCATCACAAATCGAAGCTAATGCTGCAGGAGATGCTTTACATTGGCAAACTTCCCAAGCAAATAATAAACAATCACAGTTCAACAAACCTAGCCGGTTGTATAAATAGCAAAATATTAATAAATGAGTCAGTAAATATCAAACACTTTTAAAATAGATAAATTTTTATTCTTGATTGTATGCTGGCCTCTCTCTCTGTGGAATATTTCTTGCCTGCTCTGTTGCTATATTAAGGTCCAGTATTTGAAAATGAGGTACTGGACTAGATGGACCTCTGTCTTGATCCAATAAAGCAGTTTCTTTCTTGAAATAAAAGGAGGCAGTATTGCAGTACTGCATATTTATTTTACTTAGAAGAACCACTGCAAGAACAAATCTGCAAGTGCTTAGTGTACTGCTTTTGCTTTATTTTTTACTTTTTAATGCAGGATATAAAACATTTCTAAAATAAATCTGTCAGTAACATGCAGTCTCACACCAGCTCTTTTAGAGACAGGAGCACAGACCTGACTAGTCTCTCACATTTGCAGTGATACTCTCATATTGGATTTCTTCTACTCCCTCACTGCAGTTTCTGCATCACATATTGATAAGGCAGAACTTTGGCCTCTGATCCACCTTGCCACAAACCAGTCAGTTATGTAGCATGTGTTCTCCCTCATCTCTGCATGACAGGTTGTGTCATGGACAGGGTAGAGGGTGTGGCTCAGCCCTTGGGTCACCCAGTGAATTTTCATGCTCATCTGAGCATCTTTATACAGAACAGTCTTCCTGGTTACAGGTTGTCCCTGCCTTCCCCCTCACCATGTGAAACTGTGTATGAAAGAACCTGTGCCAAAGCCTTTGATGTGCAGTCATGCACTCTTAGGATAGGTGCTGCCTTTGGCTGTGTGTCTCTGCATTTGGGAGAGCTGTGAGTATCCAAACTATGTATTCTAGATCCCCTTTCAGTTGAGACTTTCAGTGTTTGTTCCCATTTAAGGTATCTGTTTGGCCTTTCAGGTTCTAGGCTCAACCATAATTTTTCACTGGCTGTTGTGTTATTGCATTTAATTACACTGCAAAGTCACACAGAATGGCTCGATGGCTCTGAGGAAAGCTGATGTCTTTCTCTGCTATTCATATGTTGTAAGCTGTTTGAAATGTGCATCTTTTACAATAAGGGATGAAAATGGGTACCATCTGAAGCTTGTCTCATGGTTTATCTAAGATGAGTTAGTAGTCTTAGTTTGGTTTGAACTGTAGAAGTGTCCAAGCCCCAAAAGTCATCACTGAGAAAAATTAGGATGTGTGCCTGCTGTGTGCACAGAGGCAAAACTTGAGGTCTGATCATGTGAGCTATTTCAGCTGATGTGGCTTCAATGGGACCAATCAAATTAATTATGTGATTTAAGTATTTTCTGAAGTGAGCCTGAATAAATATTGCTAACTCCCTCGAGTGATCTAAGGCATGTAGGTGGGGTGCTGTTTTGACAACTATGTTTATGTCTGTATTCTGGGTATAAATATCAGACTTGAGCTTTATTTCAGTGGTTTACCACTCCTACACCTTTTATGATGCTTCAATCCCTTTATATTCAGAAAGAGACTATGTAACAGCAAGTAAATTTCAGAAAGATTCTACAGGTATATGCGTATTCTGCATTATAGTGTTAGAGGCTACCATTACAATAATGTAAATTTTCAAATACGATATTGTTGGTGTGGCACCAAAATAAAATATCACTTTCTGACTAAGTATATCAGGCTGTGGTATTTGCGCAGGAAATTAGGTCAGCTTTAGAGCCCAATTGCAGAAAAAAAATATCTGTTTCAGCACCATCACAAGAGAAGTATATGCTCTCTGGGGTATATCCTCTTTTCAGACTTACCTGTGTGAATTTAGTGTAAAAAAAATTCAATCTCTGTATTGTAACAAATAAGCTATTATGAAATAAGATGGGAAGTTTTATCTAGAGGTCTGGTAACAGCAGCAAATACAGAGAGATAAGTTCAGTTTATGAGCTTACTGGAATCAAGACAGAAGAAATATTGTATTTATATGCTAACATAACAAGCTATAAATTTAGATATGGTATTATCAGCCAGTACACTGACATTTCTCATTATTATGATCCTGCTTTTTTCTGTTCGGTCTAGATTCATGAGGGATAAACCTTGTGTTGGAATTAAGATAATATTTAAAATGCATTACTGCCAAAGTGTCCAAACCTTCATATGGAAGGCATTACTTTGGTATTTGTGCAATGGATGTTCAAATAAAGAAATGGCCATGAATCCTGATTGAGCTTCTGTTTTAAGAAATGTTGGAGTTTTTTCCCCAATGCAGATTCATTTTTCCTTTATGGCAATGAGATTTTTTAATTCTGTTTATAAACATTGTCATTATGATTGTTCTGATTTAACCCCAGTAGGCAGCTCAGCCCACTCAGCCACTTGCTCACTCCCCCACAGTGAGATGGGGAAGAGAATTGGAACAGTGAGAAAACTTGTGGGTTAAGACAGTTTAATAGATAAAGCAAAAGCTGCACACACAAGCAAAGCAAAACAAGGAATTCATTCAGCACTTTGCATTGGCCGGCAGGACTGCAGCCATCTCCAGAAAAGCGGGGCTCCATCGCGTAATGGTGACTTGTCAAATGTATGCCAATTCCTGCTTCTTCCCTGTAGTTTTATTTGCTGAGCATGACCTCATATGATATGAAATATCTCTTCAGCTGTTTGGGGTCAGCAGTCCTGCACCTCCAATCTTTTCACTGGTGGAGCAATGTGAGGAACAGGAAAAAAGCCTTGATGCTGTTTAAGCACTGTTCAGCAGTAACTAAACACATCTCTGTTATCAACACTGTTTTGGTCTCAAATCTGAAACACAGCAACTTATAAGTTACTATGAAGATAATTAACTCTATTCTGGCCAAACCCAGTACAATCTCTACCATTTGTTCTTACAATTTGCATCACACTTAGGTCCCACATTGTCCAATATACTCTCATTAACAACCCCTTTTCCCTTCTCACTCTCTAATATATGCAAGTATTATTCCTTTAGTCTATGGCCCACCAGTGTATAATGTCCATAAAATGCCAGTTGAGTTCATCTAGTCTCTGACTCGGATTCTGTTTGTTATGGTGGTCACAAAGGAGAGGAGAGGTGGTTGTTGTGTGGAGTTACTGGGCACAAAAGCCATCGCAGGTTGGGTCACTGGTGTACTTGTACTGGTTGTTGCAAAGCTTGTCCTCAACTGGTTTGGGTGGTTCTTGCGGTAGTACTTACTATAACATGCAACTCAAATCATGGGTTACAGCAATTTGAATCTATATCTATTGCAATCTCCATCCCTGGTCCCTTTGGACCAGGCCATAGGGTTTTACATCGTAGTGAACCTCTCTTCTTGCCACTGCTCCAGCATGGGTCTGTGCATAGACCACAGCCTCTTCAGGGGTATATCTGCTGCAGTGTGGACTAATCCACAGCTGTGGTCACTGAAGTGTTTTCCCTTGCTCTGGTGTGGCCTTATCCTTGGACCACAGCCCCTTCAGGGGTATACTTGCTGTGTTGTCCTTATCCATGGCCGCTGTCTCTTCAGGGTCACAGATCTGGAACACAGCACCTTATGAGCTACTATTAAAAAAGGTAACTCTATCCCAGCTAAAACCAGTACATTGATATTTTTGGTGATTGTATTCCAGATTTTGTTTTACCACATAGATCAGCTTGTGACCAAAGCCTAACCGCATAAAAAATTGTAACCCTGGGTAACTTTCTTCCCCTTGTATACGGCTTTTGCATCAGCTAGGATTCTGAGCCCACAGCTTGCAGTTCTTTGTACATTACTTTGGGCCTTTCGATAACTCTGTGAGGTTTTAGGCAGCTTTAGCCCTCCTGTTTGTGCAGGTTGTTTGTGTACGTGCAAATGTATAGCTGCCTTCTCCCATTCTGACCATATCTGCATCTCCTTGTGTATTTTTTGGGGTCACTGCTTATGGAAAATGTACTAGGAGAAAGTTTAAGCCTAAATCAGCTGTTCTTAGTTTCTTTCCCTTTGAGGCTGTGGTATAATGTTTTAAGTTTGAGGATTTTTTGACAGCTTAATTATTCTTAAGTGTCTCAAATATTCTTTGGACTTGCTTTGTTTTGTTGCATTATGATATATTGACACTGAGTAGATACACACCATGTTTTTAAAAAATTAAGTAAACTTTTAAAACAGAAAAATGAGTATATAACAGTTACTATGTTTTTTCATTGGAAGAGAAATTTAAAAATTGCTAATTACTCACAAAATGAACTCTTCATAAAACCCCTCTGTGAGAAAAATGTTGACCCAGCTATTGCTATAGCTGCTTGAATAATCCAAGTCTCTTTAATATGACACCTTGTTCCCATTTCCACTTTTAAAATTGAACGCCCAATAATGGCACTCATATTCACTCCTTCTTAATCATGCCTCAGCTGCTTATAACCTAACTTTTTCTCCTCTAGTTCTCCTTGCCCTTCCTTTTCTCTTCACTGTTCACCTCATCTGCATTGGTGTCATATGATCTTTCCGAATGTCAAGTAAATGCAGACTGCAGTCAGCATTACCAAATTGCTTTCCTGCCACAAAAGTCTCTTTTCATGTGCATGACCCATCATCTCACAGTTAGCTGCAAGTCATTCTGATTCCCAAATTTACAATGTATTTTCTATTTAATGAGCTACTAGACATTATGCACTTTTTAACTTCATTTTTTCTGACTAACTGCATTCCTCCTGATAATTATGGCTTTAGAAAGAAACAATTAATTTGAAACCAATTCTGCAACAGAAGTGGCATTATTTAGATAGCGTTTCTCCATCTCCATGCACTAGGGATTATCTCATTAGAATTAATTTATATTTGAAAACTCAATATCAGTCCAATAGCCACCATGGTGTCATCAATAACATAGCCAAGGCTACTGCATATGCTATTTTAATACTACACAAAGTGAAAGTAGGTACATGGCTGGCTGTGTAGTTAGTTTTTGCTTTGTCTAAATGAAAAAAAAATTAGTTTATATACTTTCTTCACCCAGGAGAATGCTTTGAGTAAACTTAAGTTGAGCACAAACACAAATAATATTCCATATGTATTGCAAAGATTTGGACATTTTTGAATTGCTATGTTATTCTCATATACTCTTTTGGTAATAATAATGTTCTGTTTATTAGGATAATTCTTCAAATTAAGTGGTTGTCTAATAACAAGCTGGCAAAAATTGCAGCTGACTCAGTTACAATATATGAATGAGTTCAACATCTGTGGCTCACAGGTTCCCTTACATCTGTGTATTTATTAAATCTAATAATATGTGCTTTTGCAGGCTATATAATCCTGTTTTTGTCATTGTGATTAATTATATTTAGTTCATAGATAGAAACTAAATGTATATGCAACCTGCCAAAGGATCACATTGTGGCAAATCCTGATAACCTTTCCATGAATTCTAATATTTTTGTTTTTCTGCTACTTAGAGTTCCACTTTAACAAAATATGGAAATAATTAACAGAAGTAAAACTTATCCATGCCTCTGCCATGGAAGTTGGTAGAAATGTCCCAGCTGTTGTAAAACTAAGTCTCTAATAGACTCTCTGCATTGGTTGTGTATTGGAGCTCATACCTCATTCTCACAGTTACTTTTTGGAAACAATATTGAAAATGTTCCTGAAAGAAAATTTCCTTTCTCTGAATCTGTAGATGTTAAATGCAGATTAAAAATCAATACAAGATACATATGATTGAAAAATGGGCTGAGAAGTTTTGGTATTATGTAGAATCCTTGTTGCCTTTGTAGCTGAAGGGTAGGATGTGTATTCCCTTCTGTCTTGGATACTGTAAGATCACAATTTACCTGAGCCTTATGCACCTTTGCACCCCTGTTTGAGTAAATAGCTAAGTATACAGGTGAGTAATTAGTCAAGTAGATAGCTTTACTTCTCCCCTCATTTATCTGAAACTTTTTGGTTCAGCACTGCTTCTGTTCAGTTGCAATCGATTTTGGTTTCTCATCATAGTAACGTGACGGGCCTAGTTCTGTCAGTGGAAATAATAAAATATTTCTCACTAGTGAATGATTCAGGTGATTCAAAGCGAGATTTTTAAAGCAAAATATTTTTTAGTCTCCCAAACTTCCTACCCATTTAACAAAGAGATAAAATAGTCTGTGTATACCAAATCCTTCCTAAGCTTTATTGTTTTACTGGAAAATGTAAGAAGCTATGATTTCATGCTTTGTCCACAGCTATCCTGAGCTGCATATTTCAGTCTCTGTGTCTTTCTTTTAATGTCCTAAGTGATTGTTTATAATTCATGGCCTCCCTCCTGGAGAGACAATTTGTAACTGTCTGGTTCTTCTAATTTTTGTGTGTATTCTAGTCTTGACCAGAAGATCTGTATAACTTTTATCTGACACCTGAAAAGAACATTTTTCCATTTACTGACCAAGCCATTATGACTTTAAATTTTTGTACCTCCACAGATATAATTATTCTTCTTTTTATTTACAGCTGGTACTTACATAGGCATGTAAAATACATTTACATCCCTATAACAATCCTTAAAACATTATGTATTGACTGTATATGAATAACCATGTGACAGTCTACATTATCAACAGAAACCATGAGATAAACATCCACAGTTTTGCTGTATATACAGTATATTCCTAGCTCAGTAGTGGGCTGTGGAGTTCAGACCCACAGTGATGACCATCATAGTGATGAGACATTGAAAAGGTTTAAAGGTACATCCTTCTCTCTTCTTCCACTCTTGGGGTTGTTATTTGTTGGCTAATTAACATTTTTTTTAGTTGGGCTTTGCCAAAGAGTGAATCAGACCTACTGTAATGTTTTCAGGTATTGAACTACAGGCAGTTTTGGAGGTAGAGGGAAATGGATGATGGAACTCTCCTATATAATGATAAGTTGGTTCCCATAGTATGATTGTTTCTGGTAGAAGTTATTGTTTGAAAGATCATTGTTTGCTTTAGTTTCTCCTTTCCCCTCAGATCAGGAGGATTCTTGAACTTAATTCATTGTCATGAAATAAGTGATTGGAGCCCACTGGAAAAGGAAATAGTATAGTGGACAAGCAATTTCTCTGTTTTGTTTTTATCAGCTGTTGCTGAGGTTCTCCAGTCAGTCTGATCTTGGTAAAGACTTTCAGTTTTTATCCATTAGATCTCTTCTGTGAAGGGGAAGAGGTTTCTCTCTTCAGGTACTTCAGTAATGGCCAGAGTTAGAGAACAAGTGGGACTACAATCTAACAAAAGAAGGAACTGAGAATGTAAGAAAAGTACTTCTTTGTACTTTCATGAATGTTTTGTCATATTCTTTCTGCCGCTTAGTGGCAAACAGTGTTTCACACAGCACTGTTACAGGACAAATGCTAATTTGTTCAGGCACTGAGTAGTTGTTTCCACATTGGAGGAAAGAAGCTGTACCTGGCCTCTGCCTTCTGTTCTATTTTTATTTTATGCTCTTTTCATATTTTTAGAAGACATTTCATTAGTGTTTCACAGAAATGTCTAACCATGCATTGTAAAAAAGCATGTCCACCTGACTTTCTATGGAAGCCTGGTTTGTAAGGCCTTTTCATTTTTAACTAGTGTAAATGCTTTCTAGCATTGAAGAAAACAAAACCATAATTGGAGAACAGGACAATGTCCATGTCCTTCCTTTTTTTTTTAATTTAAACAATCTTTAACTTAAGGCTTCTTCCCAAGAAATACTTTCTGTGAAAAATGAAACCCAATCTGTTGTTCTACTAGATTGTTTTTGGTAGGGTTTTTTCTTTTTTTCCCTTTAAAAATAATTGTTATTGAGTGAAATAATGTGTTTGATTAGTAGCAACATACTAACAATTAGGAACTTCTATACCTATAAATACATTCTTCTATAAAAATTCAGTCTTTAAGTTAAATACCCCTCCCACCAATGAATGAATACTAATTACATTAAGTAGTAAAGGAGCACAACTCCTTGGTTTTCTTTTTATCAGCGTAAGTTATAGTAGTAATTTTCTGTGAGAGTTTTAATTTTCCAGTATAATATGCAGTGATTTTGTAACAGTTCCCGAACTAGGTTTAATTTTCTTCACTTTCTTTGCCATTTGAAGTTACTTCCTCATACCTCTGAGTGCTTTCAAGCCTCTAGTCCTTTATCTGTCTTTGGGCATAGCTAACATTTTGCCATTCCACTGACTTTCAACATCAGGCTTTCTTGGTGAGTCTAACTGATTTGTGGTCAGGGTTGAATAAAACAGACAGAAACATTTTAAATCGAAGATAATTTTTAATATTAAGAATCAAATATAGATAGAATAAAATTGATTTTAAAATACAGTCTGTTCTTTCTATCTTACTCTTCAGCTTACCTCTTCCATTTGGTACTCCGAGTTGGTTTGACTTCTGCTGTGGCTCAAAAATGTGTGTAACACAGTAGCTTTTTCAGAAAAAGCTAAAGAACTTGAGCAACAGACACTACAGTAATTAAAACTTTTTTTTTTAATAGCATCATATCCCTTCATGGTTAGCTTCATGTGTTCAGTTTCTCTGCTAGCCTACAATACTATAAAGCTTTCAGACTGAGTACTGCATACCTCCTTTTTAATTTCAGTCTCAGAGGTGATGAAGGAGGTTTAAAACCTGCTCAGATGGCCTAGATCTGTCAGAGAAAAGAGAGTCGAGCCCTTCACATAACCATTGCAGATACACTGAAATTCACTCTGAGAATCTCATATAATAAAAACTCTTTGGGTGGCTGATTTTAACTGAAAAGGTGAAGGTGAAGCCACTTGTCAGCATTTTCAGTACTAATAAAACTTGTGGTTGGAATTTACCTTTTCACTGATATTACCAAATCCAGAAGTTGGATAACAGCTACAATTGTGTTTTACCACCCTCTTGTGTTACTTGATTGGCCTGAATATTTTTTTCCAGCAATTAAATTTTGTGACTTGGAATGATACAGCTAGATGTAGCAGTCTCACAGGTCTCATAGTATTGTTTCCTTGCCCATTCAAACATATGGTAGTGATTTTATTTTTTGAAGTTATTCTTTTTAATCTTAAAGCCTCTACTCAAAAAGGTACTAAAACTCCTGGTATTTGGAGAAGAGTAATAATGGTGCATCATCAAATAAAATTCCTGAGCCAGCATAGAGAACCTGAAAAGAACACCTTTTTAGACATCTCCCTCTTTTTTTCAAAGACCTCCCAAAAACCTCAAGCTATGCAAGATTAAAAGTAAATACACCTTTAATTGTGATTTATTTTGTTGTCAGATAACGAACCTTTGCAAAGCTGCATTTGAAATTACAGTATCTTATTTTAATGGTAAAATACTCCTTCTTTAGAGACTTCAGTGTTCTGCAAAAAGTAAAACACTTTGTATGTCACCTTGTTGCTGCTTTGTGAAGTTTAAAGGAGTCTATTGCTGCTTGGCTTTAGGTGTTGGAAATTTGGTCATAACCTACCAAAAAGGGCATTAAAGGCAGGATTCAGCTTGAGATTGACAGTTAAAATAGGCGTCCAATTGCAATTGGAGGTAGATGCTTTAGCTTCATAGTCAAATGAGATCCAGGGTAGGATTCAGGTGCATAATGTAATTTAAAACTCTCTAAAGCATCTTGTCTAGCCTCCAAGTGCTACTTCAGATGGTTCCAGAACCCTATCTGAATCAGATGCAAAATGGCTTGCATCACATCTGCTGATCCCTTCTCTTGGGCATTTCAGATGACTCTAGATGGTTATGTTTGGGCACTTGAATCCTGTTGCTTATCAGTAGACCTAGAAAGTGATTCTTCTTGCTTTAAAATGCCTATCTACTTTGGATCAGCTAAATTGTACTTCAAATCACAGCAAGTTGGTTAAATTGAATAACTTGCCTTAAAGGTAGCATTGTAAGTATTTGTAGTGAACATTTTAAATGTGGCAAAATATTTAAGATACTTGGATAGACTTTATAGCAATGTGTCAGATCAATAACGTCAGACATCATGTTTCCCTCTGTGCTTATCACTGGTGAATCTGCACCTTGAGGACTGTGTTCAGTTTTGGGCCCCTCACAACAAGAATATATTGGTGTGATGGGCAGTGAAACTGGTGAAGGTCTGGAGGACAAGCCATGTAAGGAGTAACTGAAGGAACTGGAGATATTTAACCTGGAGATGAGGAGGTTCAGGGGAGACCTTATCACTCTAGACAACTGCCTGACAGGAGGTTGTACCTTGGTGGGGGTCAGCTTCTTCTCACAGGCAGCTTGTGACGAGAGCAGAGTCACAAGCCGCACCGGGGGAA
>VZTR01030517.1:0-17804 GCA_013400775.1 Chaetops frenatus
GGAAGGAAGGAAGGAAGGGTGAGTCTGCTGTCCTGTACATTTTTGCTGTGTGAGCAGCCCTCAGTGACTGGCCAACACCTGATGATCTGCCCAGCAACACAACCCCGGCAGCCTGCCAGCACTTGGTGATTTAGTCCAGCAGCAGCACTGAAAACTTCCTTTCTTTTTTTTGGTGAATGGATCAGCACAGATTTGTGACCTCACCAGGCTTAACACAGTCAACAAAATACTTCTGGTGCACGTGCAGTTGTTTATCAAGCCATGCAAACATGCAGTGCTGCTATTGACTCAAAGCAGCAGAGTTAATTTTAACATACCCTGATGTTTCCTGGAAGTCAAGAGAAACCAAGTTCCAATGGAAATTTGGGCATAAGTGTAAGCGTCTGCCAAACTATGGCCTGTATATGTGACCTGATGCCTGGTTTCTATTTTCTGGTTTAGAAATGTTTAAAAAATCCTTCAGTTGTGAAAGTACCCAAACTCTCTTGCAACATGAATAGGACCTTTGTTTTCTCAGCTGTAGCAGGAAATATGTAAAAGAAAATGCATGGGTTGTGAATAGGTGACCATGTAGAACTTTTCAGGGTTGAGAAAAATGACTTTTCCATGCTCACAATTAACCTTACCCTCCTTAATTCCCATCATTAATTATTGGTGCAAATGAGCATCTTCCTAGAGAAGAACAAGACCCAAATTACTGTTGGAGCTGAAGGAATGGGTGGGGGTGCAGCTCATCTTCTCCAGCTTGAGAGCTGTATGGACACCAAGCAGCTAACACTGATCCACTGATCACAAAACCCCCAGGCAGTCCAGACTACCTGCCCTTTTCTCCTACAAAACTGGCTGGAGCTGGAGAAGGAACTGGGACAACTAGGGGGATGACATAGATAATAAGCAAAAAATAGAGCAGTAAGTAGGGCTGGCCATTATCCCTCTTCCTGCTCACACTCTCAAGTCTTTCAAACACATTGTTTGAGTATGATAAGCTTTATAGTTACATTTCATAGATAAATTGTGATTAAAATGTGTGATATATACAAAAGCACATGTGATGAGACTCCATAAGCCTGGGAAAAATATGGCCCCAGTTAAGTTGAGGACTATGGAGAGAGAACACCTGAGAATTAGGTTATGGCCCAGGAAATAGGTGAAGAATGTAAAAAAGAAGAGGACAATGTTTCTTGTACAGGAACTGAAAAGGGAATTCAAACACAAGAAAAATGGGATGATGAAGGCCTGAGAGGATCCTCAGCAGCAAGGACATCACATCTGACTCAAGTGTTCCACTCCATTATCACCCCTGCCCTAGTTATTAGCATGGCAGTTCAAAGTGAATTGTCACTAAACCAAACCAAACCTCCACTCAGCTGTTGTGGTGCTGTGTAGAGGGGAGGGGGTGTTACATCCTTTGGTAATAACAGCATGACTTGTGGTTTGCAACCAAATTCAGACAGATGGAGTAGAAACTGAAAACAAAGTCCTTTCAGCCCTAAGAGATTCAGTGTAGGAACATGAATTTACCCATTCTTCTGGACAGCTCCCTCCAGACTTCCTCCTCCTACACCCTTTATGAAACCTGCAAAATGCCAGAAACTGCGACACAGATTCAGTGCATTGTACTCCTTCTCTGAGCAATGCTCTCCCATCTGGTTTCCTGATTTTGTAGGTGATAACCTAATGGCTGCCACAGGTACTTCCTGGGATTACACGGTCGGGTTTTTCCACAATGCTTCTATCAACTCGTGCCCTTCTTCTGAGACAAAAAGCTCTAGATTTAGTTTAAATCATCGTGATACAAATGAACAGCTACCCCCAGCACGGCTCTGTGGAATGAATAGGCTGAATTGAGATGTGTTTTCTTCATGGAAGTGTATCACTGCAGTAAGAGCAGTCCACTGATCTCTTTAGGAAGAATTAATTAGACAGAAAAGAGATACTGAAAGAGCCTGAACTAAACGGGCGAAAATAGAAAGAAAAGACACAGCGGAGGCTGAGAAGTGAGGTAGCCAAAAGAAAAGAAGGTAACAATGAGTTAACCAAGGGGAGCACGTGTAGAACGCGTTATTTCATACAACATCATTAACAGAGGATGTCAATATCAGCAGGTTCCTGGCTGGATCTGTGGCAGCCCTGCAGCTCCATCCTCCCAGCCGATGGCGAGGATCTGCAGCCAGCTTTGTTCCCCTCGCCGGGCCAGGAGCGGCAGCGCGGGGCCCTCGTTACAGTCCTAGAAGTGCTTTAAGCAGCTTAAACTGCTTTATGAGCTTAAAGTATCTAAGTCTCCAAAGCTGCTTAAAGCTATTTAAGCCGCTTAAGACACTTTAGGCTGCTGGCATGGGCAATGGGGCTGTACCAACACCCCGGCCTGCAAAGCAAAGAGTCCACTTTCGTATTTGCAGGTCCCAGCAATGAAATCGCCTTGTTGGGGCTGCCCTGAGCACTCTCTGCTCAGCTGAGTTCTCTTCTCCTGAGTCATAGAATCATAGAAGAGCTTGGTTTGGAAGAGACCTTTAAAGAGGTCGTCTACCCCAGCCCCCGCAGTCTAATTGTCCCTCCCTGTGCTTTGGGATTAAACCTGCCCTTGGCACCTGACATGCTTGTCCCAGGGTCTTTGAAATTCTGCAAATTTTTTACTGCTGTTGATCCAAGGGTGGGGTGTCTAATGATACACCTGATGCAAGCCAGATGTATTATGTCAGTATTTATCCATTAGTACAGCAAAATTCACAAGCTCCAGCGGTTTTCTCATGAGAGAGAATGTTCTGGTGCAGTATGAAATCCTTATCCTGGTGCCTAAATGTCATGTGTAGTTTTAAAAGAGCAAAAGAACCAGTGGATATTCACTGAAGTATAGCCTATGAACACCAAACCTAAACGTTTATGAATTTCTGTAAAGTCATAACCCTGATCCTATCTTTTACTAGACTAAAATAACAATGGTGACTGCAAACGCTTCCAGTTTACAAGCATCTTTTGGTCAACACTACAGTTCACTCTGATGAGCACAGATTTCTCTAGAAAACATTTTTGAGCCAGTTATTTCCATATTAAGTAGTGACTAGTATTTGTCAGAAGTTTTATATGGGTTTGAATTTCTAACAAAGAGCATATTTTCGGAAAAAACTTAGTTTTGAATAGTAAAAACATGAAATAGAAAAATAAATTGGTTTGCTCAGTTTTCCTTTGTATGATTTTTAAAGAGATTTATCTTGAGCTAACACAAAAAATATCATATTGCAGAATGCTATTTTACTTGCACAGTAATTCTGGTTGGCATTTTCTTGTGTATACAAGGGCTCTGTGCTGCCCTAGCTAAGATATATATATGTATGTGGTACACCATGACTGCAACATTTTGGGTTTTGAATGTTGAAATGTTCAGTTGTAATTCAAGCCCTCAAAACTTTCCAACCTTTTCAAAACACTTACATTTTTTTCTCATTCCTATTCTTCTAATTTTCCAAAATAGAAAAATATCCTAAGACTTTGAATAAAAAGAACTACTAAATCAGAATTTCTCACAGCTTGAGAAGTCTGCACTTGTTAGTTTTACTGATGTCTATATCTGTGCTGTTATTTTGCAGACCCACTGAAAAAAAGATTTTGTCCTTTTCCATTGGCAAAGATTATTTGATCTGTGTTTATTCTGGATACGTTTGTTTAATTCCTCATTTGTGCACTATCATAAATGATTAGGTCATTGCTGCCCTGGGAAAAGAACTAGTTTAATAATTAACTGGTGCTTGCAAAACTCTTCAACAGCTCAGAAAAATACAGTAGGTTGCACATGAATCATAGAAGTATAGATTTGGATGGGATCTCAAGGGGTTATGTAGTTTGTTATTCCTCAATATTTTTAATCAAAGCTGTACCAAGCCTTCCTGAGGTAAAATAAAAACAAAACAAAAATCCCACAACACAAAATCAAAGGAAAGATGTTTTAAAACTAACAAACAAACAAAAAAAAACCAAAAACCAAACAAAAAACAACCTGAGCAATATTCCATAACAGCAATTAAATATGCCCAAAACCACACATGGAATTTTCAAATACTTTCTTAGTGAAGATTTGTTATGGATTACCTTGTAATAATTTGTATGCTCTGTCACAGTTCCAGTGACCACAGCCACCTGCTCCAAAACATGCACCTGGTCCAACTCCTAACTTCAATGGAAGTCCACAACTGTCTTGATAAATGCAGATGGCAGTCCCTCTGATTTGTAGCTAAAAATCAATAAAGGCAAGTATTATACAACCTTCTTGGGTAATAATATCTCCCAGCAATAATATTTTCTTGTTATTAGGATGTGTTACTGTAATACTTTTTATAGTATAGCTGAAGAAAGGTTTCCTTGACATTCTGTGTGTCATTAGTGGGCATGAAAAAACATAAAAGTACCCCCTTTGTAATAGCCTTTTATATACTCAAAGACTGTTGAACACCATAGAACCTTTTAAGTTTTTAAGATTAAAACAAAACTAGAACTTGCAACCTTGCGTTATGGATCCAATTTTCCAGTCTTCATCCTTGTTGATCTCTGGATTGCTTCCAGGTGATCTACATCTTTCTGAAATGATGGTGCCTCAGAGTAAAGCAGTATTTTAGCTGAGGCCTCACCAGTGCCAAGAAGAGCACGCTAATTATCTCATCTTTCATACCCTGTTTTGAGCAGACAATTCAAGAAAATCTAGAATTACATTTATGTCTTTTCTTCAACAGCATCACACTGTTGGCTCATTCATGGCCCTGATTAATCATTAGATTTTTATCTGCAGTGGCATTTTGTGGTTATCCTTTTGATTACATCCTCCCAAATGTAGCCCTCTGCGATTGCCTTTGTTCAATTTTTTCATGTTGGATTTCACAACCTATCAGGATATTTTTGTATTCTAATTCTGTCCTTGAGCACATTTTACAGATCTTTACATGTTGTCACGTACCAAGCTTATAGGTATATAATTATTTCTAATTCTGTCATCTAAGTCTTTATTGAAATGTTAACAGAAGCCTATCCATTAGGAGCTGTGCAAGACACCCCCAAGTGCAGCTACCAACAACCATGTATCAGGTTTACTTTTGACAGGGGATTGAATTAGGAGCAATTTCCAATGGAACAGCTTTCCCCAGTTCATTTATGAGCATACAGGACGATGTCAAAAGCCTTACTCAGGTCAAGATACATCTTGGGTCTTATATACAGTCATTCGAAATGCTTTTCCTTATCTATTGGACCAGTTGCCTTATTCAAGAAGGAAATTAGATTAGTTTGACAAATTCATGTTGGATGCTTCTTATCACCTTCTTCTTGTGGTGTGTATGAATTTACTTCTCAATAATTTGTCTCATTATCTTTCTCAGTATTGATGTTGGGCAGAGTACTCTGTAATTCCCCAGGTTCGTCCTTTCCCATTTTTAAAAGCAGGAATGGTTATAAACCTGCAAACAGCCAACTTCTTAATAGTGTCAAAATCTAAGTCTGCTGTGAATGCCAAATTCAAGAAACAAAAACTTTACTAAATTTTCCTTTTCTTTTCCTTTTTTAAAACCCAGGTGCCATGATGGGTAGAATTATGGAAGAGCAAGACTTTAAACTGAGTGTTTGGTTTAAAATAATTTGCAAAATGCATATTGTGTAAATGTCAGATTTCTGATAATTACCAAAAATTGTAAGTATGATGCTGACTGTATTTCCATCTTAGGCTACAGAGTTGCTGTAGGCCCTGGTGATTTATCCACTCCTTCAGGAGCTCTCAGAGGTAAGTCAAAGCCCAGTAGGTGTTATGTGAATTTCAGCAAGCACCAGAGACTTGCATACATCTGACTTATTTTAACATTCTTTTACGTGTTTTTTTCCCTACTCTGGCATATGTCATTCTGTTTAAAAAATAGCATTGGTAAGTACCTATCATTAATGTGCATGTGCATGTGAAGAAAATAGCAAAATTAATAAAATGTTTCCCTCAACACTGGGTATCTTATTTGTGTCTCTGCCCTTCTCTTCCCCCAACTTGGTATTTAAAGGATCTCTCTTTCTTCCATTTTATGCTCCAGGAAAGTTGTAACTCATTTTCTGACTGATTCTTTCTAGTTTTATCCTTAGATGTTTATGCCACTGCTTTATTACCCATGTCACTTATATGCTGTAGTGATTGAGAATAACAGAGCCCCACTTTGTCATCAGGAAGGATTGTCTTTTATTAAGCACACTTGAGTATTTATATGTTTCTTCTGTGAACAAGTTTTAGGATAATTTACACAGCCAGCCAGTAGGAGAGAGAAAGTAACCACAAAAAAATGAGAACAGTAGACCCGACATTTCAATCTCTTATCATTCACTCCACACACATTCACAGCCCAGTTTTCTGCATCCTACATCAAAGCACAGGTATTTATGGCTGGACTTATCCTTTGGTAAGTGCCTTCCCATGGGAACAAAGCTGTTAATCAAGGGCAGGATGGCCCAAGCAGGCTGCTGCTTCCACAATATGCCCTTGATTTCACTCTTTGTAGGATTTCCTTTTTGGTATTCAAGTCACTGGAGAATTCCTGATGCAGATATACTGGTCTCTTAATACTTATCTGTCTTCCATGTCAGGATGGTTTGCTGGTACACCTCTACAGCATGGTTTCACTTACTCACAGGTTTATTTTCCTTGTAATTCCTTCACATGGGACAGTTCCTAGCAGCACCCTGAATTGCTGCCATGAACAGTGGTCAGGTTTTTTATTAACTTCATTTAAGAACAAAACAAAACCAATATGTTTCACCTGATAGTTTTCACATGAGAAAAATAATAGGTTTAAAATAAATAATATGTGGCTCTAAGCAACTTAATTATATCCCATTTTAAAAAAAATCGCTTTGCCAATGAAAAAAAGGCATGTCAGGATTTCAGCATGATGATTTATGATTCTGTCATAATGACAGATGTTCTTCATGAATCTCTAACATTGTAATCTGGAATCTATGTGCTTTTTTTTCAGGTTTGCTGCAAAAAAGAAATGCACTATATAAATACACCATTATTTGTCCTCAAGGCCTTGTCCTGCATTAGCTTGGGAAACTGGTTTGGAGTTCTATGGTAAAACCACTGTAATAGTGATACCACAAAAGCAGCACTGCAGTTTGAATTTAGCAGGCTGATCTGCTGAAACCCAGGGAGGGGCTGGCATGCTGCTGTGCTCCTCTGAGCCTGGGCAGGCTTCAGCCAGGGTATCCAGCTGCTCAGCTCACCCTGCAGACTGAGATTGCCACTCTTAAGCACCCCTTGTCTGCATTCAGGATTTGTTTCCCATAGCCCTTGGCTGCTGAGAGGAGAGGCAGAATATGAGCCTAGTGGGAGAGAGGATCACTGAAGCATGAACAGAGAAAGGCATTAACTCCCAGAGGAAGAGAAGTGACAAACTGTACCAAAAAGGAGCTTCTTGCTGCCACTGCCCAGCTCACACACTGCAGTTTGATAATCCTCCATGTCTCACCCTTTCTTGGGGAGAATTGTTCTTGGAACAATTGGTTTCTGCTTAGAGGACTGCTGAGAGAAGCTGAAAGGCTTCAGTTCAATGAAGTGGTGGAGTGGCAGAGACACAGGAGTATCTGTACACATATTTGTTGAAGTTGTGATGTTGCAGTGAAATTACAGTTCTGTGCCAGTACATTTTAGGGATTGTGCTTCTTCTCAGCATGCCTGCACTGGTGACAGCTTGTGGGATAAACATAGGTGAGGTTCAGAGCTTCTGCAAAGCCGTATCTCACCTTGCTGCAGCAGCTTCTATGGGTTTCTTATTGTGAGAGCACTGCTCTGCAGTCCTGATCTCTGCTACAGTTCTGTTTATTGGTTGGTCTTGCTCAGCTCTGAGTTCTCAGAAAGAGGTGCAGAGAACCATTTTCCACAAAATGAAGAAGTTACAAGAAAACCCTTTTAGCCAGGGCTTGGCTTTGTAGCCTATCTTCACTAGGAAAAAATGAGTGATCAGCTACAGATTCACTCTTAAAAATGTAGTGAAATATTGCACCCAAGAATATTTGTTAACAGTGAACTCTCATGGTTGGTGCCATTTTTATGAGCTTTTTGATAAGATAGGCTAATGCAAGAATCAAATCCAGAGAATGGTTCTGTACTGAGGAGCAAAAGGTGTTAATTCATCTTTCAGATCTCTGCTTTTCACAAATGAGATAACAAACAGATGCAACCATCAGCAGGCAATCAAGACTGCCTTCATGGTTATTACCATCAGAGGATGACATTGCTGGGGTCTCCTGAAAGCTGCATCATGGATTAAACTAACCCAAGCCTGCCTTGCTGGTTTTACTACATGAGTAGTAGTAGGATGCATGATAAGTAAGGGGAGATCTACTATAGAAGACGTCTGAAGCCTTCCTGAAGATGAAATTTCATGAAGAAAGGGCATAGTTTGGACAGGGTCCCAACAGAAACAAACTGAACTGTGTGAGCTTAGGGATGCTGAGATTCAGGCTGGGCTGGGAGCTAGAGAGGCACAAGAGTGGATCTCCACTGCTGCTGAAAGCCCCTGACCCTCATCTCAAGCGGCTCTCCCAGGGAATAACTCACACAAAAGCTGCAAAAGAGCTTCATTTCCAGATGGTATGGCCTAGCACTGCCAGCTCTGCACAGCTTCAGACACTGCAAAGTTGAAGGCTCAGACTATTCTTCAGGGTTTAGGAAATCAACACCAGTTAACCTTTAGACAAAGGACATGCAAATAATTCACCATTATGGTGCAAATACAGAAATCAAGTTTCACAGATGGTTACTGTTTCCTTCTTTCCTCAGGGCTGCAGATATTTCAATTCAT
The DNA here is from genome assembly GCA_013400775.1 of Chaetops frenatus. Lineage (NCBI taxonomy): Eukaryota > Metazoa > Chordata > Aves > Passeriformes > Picathartidae > Chaetops > Chaetops frenatus. The sequence continues at coordinate 8,817 of VZTR01030517.1, forward strand.
TTGGTCTCAAAAAAGAGAAACATATGACATTGCTCAAAGATTTATACTTACAAAATCAATACATTTGTCAGCTACTACACAAACTTATTTGGGGTAGAAATATTTACAGCATGGCAGAAAAGCAAGTATGAATGCAGTTCTTTGTATTATTGCAAAGCTGTCCTGTTAACAAAATGTTCTTTTTAGTTTTGGCATTTTACAGAAAGCCAGAAACAATAAGCAGTAATCATATTATTTCTTTTTAATCATATGCCTTTCAATAGAACCCTTAAGAAAAATAAAATACTTCTTGATCATGAAGAGAGATATTCATGATATACACGAAGAGAAATATTCATACACTTATAAGGCACAGTCATTCTGTTAACTTTAGTAATTTAATTCATAGCAATAGGGTAGTTAGGAAGCAAATACCCAGGCTGCACCCATTAGTCACATATTAACTGGTTTCTCAAAGTGATGTTGATGTGCACAAATCAGATTCCTGTTGCATGAAACCAGAACTCTGTAGCATTCCAACACTCAGTGTAGTAATTGGTCCTAAATCCTCATGTGGACTTTCCACGACAAGAACCCCAGTATGTAGTTAAGGTACACGAATTCCCCAAAGCTGCCAGACCCTGAAAAGTGGCCTCAAAGCCTGAAGGAGGCTGCACAGTCAGGTACTGCACATATCTTACTGTTTGCTGCCAACTGCCCATCCTCAATCAATTTAGCAGTGTCTGTCCCTCTGCTTTATCCTCAGTTATCTGAATTTTAGATCTGAAATCTGTCCTTTCTCATTTTTCCTGCCTTTTGCTGCTGAACCCACTTTTTAAATTATCTTTTCCCCACTTCTATCTCCTCTACCACACTGAAAGCACCCTCTTACACCTACCAAAACACTCAGGAAATTGCAGTCTGCAGCCCCAAAGAAACTGCATTTCCAACAAACAGGTATCATGACAGAAAGAGGAGTTTTTCAAGGGACACAATCACCCAGTGGCACCCAGAGGTTGAGCAAAGCCTCGTGTACGTAGTTTATAGCTGCAGTAGGCTGGAAGTAGAAGAATAAGATAAGAATCTTATCAAGGCTTTTCTCTCAGAAGCCTTGGAGATCAAATTCAGGAAGAGCTTCTCTCATGTCACCCACAGCTCTAGTGAGGACAAAATCTCCACACCCTCTTGACCTGTGGTGTACCTGCTCACCTCAAGGGAATTGGTAACCAGTGGTCAGGGGCTGCAAGACTGAAGGATGGCAGGCACTTCCTTGGACATGGGTCTGGCTTCTGAAATCTCATGTGAGCATGGTGAAAGAATGGAGCCACCTTACAAAAGAGGGCCTTGGTGATGCTCCTCAGCATCCAAAAGTCCTGCACCCAACCTCTGGTTATCCCATCACAGTCAGCATAGTCCCAATTGTTACATTTATTTTAAAACTGGTGTCCTGTATTCAGAAAACACTGCAGCATTTGAGTCTCAAGAAAGAATTATGGAAGGACCGTGGCATTTTTATGCTGTTCCAGACCAACATTATTGAACTGCTCAAATCTGATCTTTAAAAAGCATTGCAAACTCTCCTAGAAAAACACTGTCATTACAATACTTGATCACACCCATGACTGTTCTGGACCAACAGGCAGTCTCAGAGGAGAGTAATGCCAAATATCCATGAGTAAGTCTCATGACTCAACAGCTACTTCAATAATTAGGGGTGGCTGAGTGTGCATTATTGGAATTTTGACATGCAGTGGTGATGATCTAGCATTTCTCCATGAAGTTGTTAGCTCTGACACAATTAAAAATGTTAACCATGTGTGCATTCCTTTTTAATTACATGTTTAACCCACCAACAACTTACTGAAATAACAAAAACTGGGAAAATAGCTTAATTTTTAAAAAATCTTTTGAACTCTAAGGATGCTAATCTAAGATTTCTCACCATCTTCTTTAATCATTTCTATGTTTGCTTGTTTTCTGGAGAAGTATACGTAAACACTCCCTAGAAATGCTACAGCTACTTCAGTCCTGCTCTATAAAAATCCTCCAGTGAGGAGGATTTTGCTAAAAATGCAAAAAATCCAGACAGAAGGTGTGTAACTGTGAGGTAACGTTGTGATTTTTTTCACCACTCTGGATTGATGAGAAACCGGGCACCTTTTATTTTCAATTAATCCTAAATATGGGATATAGGAAAAAAAGAAAGAGGGTTGTTGTAATTTAAAAACTATTCAGTGGACCTGGTCTCTTTTTCTCACCTTCATAATTTTTTTTGGTTGTGAAGGACAGCTCGCTGCACACTAGTGGAGATGCAAACACTTTGTTTTGAGATAGTTTAATTTTGCAGACTGGCTTCCTTTTGAGGTCTCTTCCTTACCCCGTCAGCCAGAGCCAGCCTGGGCACGTCCTGTGCCCCTCATCAAAATGCGTTTTCCTCAGCCCTCCCCCCAGCAGCACCCACAGCTCGTTCTCTTGGGGTTTTGTGCATCTCCTCTTCTGTATTCGCTGCCCCCATCTACACCAGGCTGCTCCCTCGGTACCCTTTTCTTTCTCATCCTTTGTTGGAGCCTGCATTTATTTTCAAAGACTCCTCTACTCAGCCTTTCATGCGCCGTGCTTTAAATCCTTTTATTCCCCTGAGCATTCCCCCAGCTATCCATTCTTTCCCGGAGAGGGAGGTGGATCTTCCTTGAAGTCATTATTCAGGGAAAGAAGACTAGGCCCCATTCTTTGATTGATTTCACAAGTCATTTAAATGAATGGTATGTAGGCACAACCAGAAAATGCTTGTTAAAATGGTTAATTTGATCATTTCTTTTCAGTGATAGTGGGAGAACAAAAAAAAAATAAAAAATCACAAAATGAGTAGCTGAGCAAAATGGCAAGAATTATGTGTTGTCCTTTGAAATAATATTAAACGATAACATAAATCATGTAGAAATACTTATGGGATATTACTATATCTACCAAGAGTTCATTATGTCTTGCTTTATTAGAATGAAAGGCAAAGAAATGAGTGAATATATTATGATGTTAAAGCTGCACTGATTTTTATTTAAGCAATCATATTACTAGCAGTGCAGTGTGCCAGAAAAATGACTGGTTCAGTGACAAAAATCCTTTTCTATTACAAAGCCCCTTTTAAGATAATTAGCAACGGGACAGAAAAAAAGATACAAAATATCTTTAAATGTAGGAAAATGGAAAATTATTCTGATGATCTAAATTTGCCATAAGCACTTGTATGACAAAAGCTTTTGCCATAAGCTTATATGACAAAATCACTGCAATGATTTGTCTAATGCAATGGTCTTCACACAGAAGAGGTTGAACACTTAAGTAGAGTAGTAGGACAAGAAACACAGTGACAAAGGTATTCAAACAAAATCTTGCCATCATCTGCCTCACTTATGTACTGTTTCAGTCAATACCAAAAATTTTGTAATTACAGAGAGAAAAAAAAATAAGGTTTTTTCCTTAAAAATAAAACTGTCTACCATTAACTTATTAAAAATATAAACAACATTCGGATTATAGCTGAGAGAGCTTGGGAGAATGCTATATTGGCTTCAAGTGATCAGGCTAAATTTCTGTTCCCAAATATTTGGTTGTGATTTCGAATGGTTTTATCGGGATCTGCACCTGTAATCCATGATTGGAGAGAAAAATATGGACATGGAAATAGAGACTCCAAAGAGATGTCTGACAGTATCTGCAAACAAGCCTGTGATAACTGCTGAAAGTATGGCTGGAAGCCACACCAATAAACTCTGCCAGGTGAGTGCACTGATGACAGGCATCCTGTGTTGGGAGACCTCATTTAGGCATAAATGTGTTCCTTAATAGCAGAATTAATGCTTGATGCTGGAATTTCCTGTGGGCTCTGCATTTGTTAACCTCCATCCCTGGCCCCCAGCTTGCCTCTCTTTGCTCAAACAGAGCCAAGGAGCTGCAGAATCTCAGCCCTCCTGCCTGGCCAAGGACTTCTCCCCAGCACATCCCCAGATCCATCCCAGCCAGCAGTGCCAAACCCTGGCCCATCACCTCTGGCAGCTCCAGTCCTAGGGGTGCCACAGGGGTGGCTTCTGTGCAGAAATCCCCAGCTGCCAGAAGGCCTCTGGAAGCCATGGGAAAAGGAACAACATTGCTTTAAGGACTGCATTAAAATGTTTTTGAGGCCTTACTGCAGTTGGCCATTGGACTGAATTGCCATAAGCCACTCCCCTTAGTAGCACAAGCATGGTTCCCATGAGGGACTGTTTTTCCTTGCTGGTCAATCCTTCAATTGTGTATTCTCTCTGTCAAAAACTTTACTACACTCCTAGCAAGAACAGAGTCGTGTTTCATGCATCTCTTTCTCAAGGAGGCACCTTGAAGCTGGTTGTCATTCTGAAGCTTGCCTATGTTCCAGAACAGGTTGCTAACACTTCCCAGGCCAGGCAGAAATGACCCTCTGCTGTTCCACGTTGAGCCCTGAGCTTATCAGAACTGTGGCAGTGGGTCCATCTTTATCAGAGATTTGATGATTTCTGGATTGAAATTCCCAAGATGTTTCTGAAGTCAGCTGGGAAGAGTGTCTGGAATGAAAGGTCACTCTTACTGAAGTCTGTGCAAAGCAGTGATTGCAGCACAGCAAGTATCCTTTAGGATATATAGTGCCTTCCATACTCCAGTCTCTTTTATGCATGCAAAGATATTTTTGTATAACTTCTATTATTTATGCTCTAGACTTCATCAGTTTTCCATATTCAAATGTGATGATTTCATATCCACTCTGTGGCAGCATATGCTGATCATTCTAAAAAATACTAATCATTTTTCTATGGTTTCTATTCTATATAGCCATTGTTCCATCATTTCCATCTTTGCAGTGGCTGAAAACTTACCCACTGGTGCCATTGTAAGATGATAGTCTGCTACCAGGGCCTCACTAGCAGCATAAAGCATGTGTTTAAAGAATTAATTTAATAAAGAAAGAGGAACTCAGTGACAGGAAATAGCATTATAAACTTTAGAACACCAGGAGCATAATTAGTACCATGGCATAATGATGAAAGAAGGCAATAAAATAATTTTGCTTCACTCTGTAATTCTTAAAGCACTGAAAATTAGCTTGTCAGCAGGGAAGGGTTGGTTTCTTTTCTTTCAATTTCATCTGAATGCTGTCTTAATGTTATTCTTTTTAAAAGAACACAGAACACAATGAATACAAATGCATTTTGAATTCACATGGTAATGTGAACGAATGGATGTCTTTTTTCAGGCTGAGAATCTCACGTTTAGGAGAGATTTTAGTGTCTGGAGGATCCCTGGTTCTGTGCTCCCAGGAAAAATTGCAGGATGTGACCATTTAATCTGTCATCTCTGCTAAGCCATGGAGGCTGAGAAGGGTGGAGGTAACAGCATCACTGTGCCAGCCTTACTCAAAGCAGAGAGAGATCACATTTGTTGGGGTACACAAGGCAGAGAGCACTCTGGACCTGATAAGCATAAGAGATTTGATAATCAGGATGCCTTGGCAAGAGCAAACAGAACTTTGAGGATTAAATCAAGACTAGCTGAAGATTAAATCAGGACTTAGCAGAAAAGAAAATTACATCAACTTCTGCAAGCAAGAGATATTGTAAAATGCATGTTTGTTTATGTGATGATTAACCCAATCATTGTAGTAAAAAACTACTACCCTTTCTAGAATAGTATATAAACATGTGTAGTCCACAGTAAATTTAGATTCTGACCACAACCCAGTCAGTCTCTCTGCCTCTTCTCATCTCCGATAGCATTGGTGGCAATTTGACAAATTCAGAGTGACTAGAAGAACCAACATGCTTTGTATTTTAGATCTAGTGGAAAACAAAATAACCTAATGTATCTTATAAAATAACGGTGGACAAATGATGTAAAAGAACAAACCACTAGAACAATTAGAGTAAAAACACATTCCAAACAAAAGACCTAAGGACAGCAAGTGCCATCTCCACTTGCTGCGGATGCCCATGTCCTGCACTACTTTTATTTCTACCCTATATTAGAAAGCTGTCATTTAAAGTGCTGATCAGAGAGATCATTGTGCCACAGGTGTGGAAAGGTGGCTGGGGACCCCATGGACAGATGGCTGGGGTTAGGCCTGGGGGAAACCAAGGAGTTACATTCACATCCTAACAGGGGTGACAACAGTACAGAAGTTAAAGGGTAAAATACAGCTGCTGCTCCCTGGATGGAACGGTCCCACAGTGGCTCCCCAGACACAGGAGCTGCAGCTGGGACCTGCTGAGGGACACGGAATGGGGGGTGGAGCAGTGGCCAGGCACTGTTGGAATCCCTGCAGGGAGGGGAAGCCGATGGTGAAATCTGTCTCCTTGGATGAACTTGGTTCGTGATATAATTGTGACATTAACATGCACCTCCATCCCTAAGGTACAACCACCCCTCACTGGGCATTATATTTTGCTCTATATTTTTTGGACTGTGTCTTTAGAAGCAAAGTAAGGGAATTTTACACCAGTCAGTAACAAAGGTATATGTGATTAGAGTCACTCAAGTTCCACCTAAACAAAAAAATGGTATAAGATGAGCATAGGGGGAAGTTAGGTATCAGTACTGCATTTGATTAATATCCATTTCACTGTTGGATATTTATTTCCTGATGACAGTATTTATAATATATCTACGATGCCAAACTGAAACATATTGGATGTTATCCAGTCCTGGATGCAATCTGATTCTCTGCTTTTCATTTACCTTTATCTTCAACAGGGTACTGGAATTCACATTTCTTTAGAAAGAGAACAGTCAATCTGAGTTTCCATACATAGTCAGGCAGTTTGCTGCTATTTCATTAAAACCTAATTTAGACTGAACTAAGCACTTCTCTGAACTAATTAATCTGATGAGGAAAACTTCAGAATATTAAATCACTGATGGTCTCATTTTATAATAATAAGTGTAGGCAGATGTATTGATATCTCATGGATTCATGTCTCTGTGGTATATATAAAAGCACAACAGAGAGAAAAATGCAAGACCTGACAGAGATCTAATTTTAATGGAGCCAAGCTTGGTCAAGAAATGGGAATGAGTTCTCTTATGAGAAAGATGGACAGGAATTATAAGCCCAGAAGACAGGATTTGGTGATGGGATTTAAGGCAACTCAGAAAGCTTTCAATCTGTTACAGGTGGCAGTGGCAGTGTGGGAGAAGGGGCTCAGTGCCAACTGTGGCAAAACAAGTAGGGGAAAAACAATATTTAAACAATTTTTGCTGAATTCCATAAAAAGCCTCTATGCAAAAAGTGTAAGGGTTGGAAAGTTGTGTTTCTGACGATAGGAAATGCCTGATTTAAAGTTTCCCACTCAAATTAAATTTGTAACGCTTATATGCACTGTAAAATCTTTAATTACAGGACAACATGTACCTTTTTACATAGTACCTGTGCCATCCTGTACACATGGATGGCATACATTTAATGAGCAATGATTCATTAGCTTCTTTCATCCTCATTGCTAAGTGCATGGCCTCATGCCTCATTTACTATATCCTATTCAAACTCTGCCCTGAATACACAATTAGTAACATCCTCACAGGATCGCCCATGTAATTTATTGCTATACTTAGCACTTCACAAACATTAATTAATATCTCTAGCTTCCTTGTAAGATCAGGTCATTTTTCTTATTTTTATGTTTTAGAATACTGTGAGGTGACAAAAGACTACAAAAGGCTGATCTTTTGGGTTTTTTGTTTTGTTTTGTTTTTTTTCGGGAAAGCCCACATTCCTCTGTGGTGGATTCCTGTGTGAGTCTCCTCTAGAAGAAATGACTGTTCACCATTTCCTGTCCCCATCCCTGTGTGAAGCTGGAACACCTTCCTCTCCAGGAATACCACTCATTTGGCAAGTCAGTGAATCTCTGCCTTTGACTGGGGGCAAATCTATCCCACTGGGCCATCTGCAGCCCGACTCTGACCAGACACTTCCTTGGGCAGCAGGGTGAGAAAGTGAACCACCACCTTTCCAAACCTACTGTTGGAAGGAGAGAAGACAGCTGTGTAACCAGTCAGGGCACAGGTGTACTGAGCTTCTCTTATCGTGACCCTGCACATTCACGTGAGCTACTTTTAACTCAGATGTTTATATTTGCATTGCTCCATGAAGCTGAAACAAGCCTGAGTTGCTGCTATAACCAGCAGGAAATGTTTCCAATAGAAAATAACACCAAGCACGTTCCTGAATCCTCTGCCTTCCCAGAGCCATTAGATCCCAAGTTTAGCAGAAGTGCTGCACACAACTCGGTGATGAGCCGTAGTAGAAATATCAGCCTTGATATGGATAGAGCAAAAGCAGAAATGTGTGGATGTGGGAGAACAGGAAGAAGTGGAAGAAAAAGGGATGAAAGAAAAGCACCCATTAATGGCATCTAAATTAGTAGATCGTAAAGTCTCTGGCACAACTATCTGCAGTTTCTATTTAGAGAAACATCCAGACTGAGAAAAACAAAGGACAACCTAAATACGACAGCCTACACCCAGAAAGAGACAAAAGAACAATGAGTTAATCAGCAGTTTTACCTAATGACTCACAGAGGTGGGACAAAAGGAGAGACAAACGATTCACAGTCACGGCAGCTTTTGAAAGGTGTAAAAGACGCCTTCACAAGACAACCACGGGGCTGCCATTAAGAAGAACAACCAAGAAGACACCATGACAACCAAATAGTCAGCTTCCCTAATTCTTGGTGGCCACAAATATTTTTGGACAGACCACGTGCAGACACACCTGGGAGCTTCCCAATAGGGTAGAATGAGTAAAACCATGAGAAGAATGCCTGTGTTATATATATATATATATATATATATATGATAAGAATAATTCGTGCCACCGCTTTGTAGTGAATGTAATGTACTCTGACCTTGTAAAGTAACCTGAACTGAAACATGTAACTAAAGGCTATTTTGGGGAGGATTTCTGTAAGGGAAAAGACTTCATATACATCTAAAAGGCTGAAAGGAGAA
>VZTR01030517.1:18005-44454 GCA_013400775.1 Chaetops frenatus
CGTCTATAACACCTGTGTTTGAGTGATGACCTGGATTGTACAAAATAAAATTACTTGTCCTTCTTACACTGCCTCTTGTCAAGGGTTGTTCCATTAATTAGGATTTGCAGAACAGTTCTGGATGCTGGGTGCCTGTCCGTGGCTCCCCTCCCACCAAGTGAAGCCTCAATGTGCAAATCGACTGTGCTGGCTAAGCAGCAGCACAAGCTCACAAGTGTGATTGCCTCAGAAAAGGACTCGGGACCAATGAACTTTGAACCAATGGATTTCTCAGGGTTTTGGCTGTATAAGTATGTGAAAAATCTAGTAAAGAAAATATGTGTGATGGAATGATTTTCCCTGCACAGCCTGGGCAGTGTGTAGATGAAATGATTTCTGTTGCACATCCTGCCCAGAACAAAGTAATGCCTTGATTCTGTAATGCTAAAAATACGTTGTTGGAGAGTTCTTGTTCTTCCCATAGTTTTGGTGACAATGGGACAACCCATCCTGGCCCCCTTTCTCTGCTGCTGAGCTGCCAGGAAGGGCCCAGACACCAGGCACAAGTGGAGATCCTCAACCCAGGGCGAGGTTTCATCCCCAGCAGCAACCACAGTTTGGAGGTGGGCTCAAGCCTCAGTGCCACAGACGTGGCCAGCACAGCCCCCAGAAGGACATGCCAGCCGTGATTTGTGTTCCTGTTGCCTCTGAGAACAGCAGTGCAACCAGAAATGGGATCAGTGGGGACAATCTCCTCATCAGGAGGAAAGCATCAGCCACAGAAATGAGGAATGAGCCTCTAAAAGAGCCTCGCTATCGAGGGACCCCTCTGGCTCTCACCAGTGAGAATTTGTGTGACTCCCCAGCATTTACAAGCAGAATTAATGAGAATCTCTTTATTTCATCAGTTCTAGGCAGTAGGAGGATCAGTAGATTAGTTTGCTTGTTAAAGTACTACTGACATTCTATCTTCTCGTTCTCAAACAATCAGATCTTGATTATTTTTGGTCATGTAAATAAAGTCCTTAAAAAGATTATTTCCAAGCCTATTTAATTCTATATATAAACGCAGCATTATTTTCAAACCTCGAATTCCAAACAAACTAAACAGTATGTTTTCAGGCACATGGCACAGGAAATGAAGAGGTTTTATGGGAATATTTAAAACTCACTTTTGCAGACAAAGCAGACTTAGAAAACCTCTTTCAAAAGGGTGATTTTTTTCAAAGTTGTAAGGGGCTGATTATGAGCCTTTGAAACAACGTTCATCCTCCAAAAATAATATCACTTTTATCACATGCAGAAGATTAAAGGTGAATGGATGGAAGGATATCAGTTGTGCAGAGCTTGGAAATAAACCCAGATTCCAGCTTTGTAGAGAAGTTCACTGGAAATTCTTACTGAGAATTCTTATTTCCACAATAAAACCATAAACCAGACATCTTCCAAATGCACTGGATGCACTACAGCAGCCTATGCCACAAGTACATATACTTTGGGAAAAGCCCAGATGCCCCCCTTCTGGGCCAAGGAGCAAACAAACAGCAACAGGAACATTTCTGGGCAGAGATGGACTCTGGCCTGAAGGGCTCTGGGCTTCCCTGGCACAGCCAAGCATCCTCAAGGCAAGAGGTGTTTAAAGAACAAGCAACTTGCCAAGTTAAATATGAATCTTTGATTCCTCTCTCCTTGCACTTGTGCTTTAACTGAATGTCCCTGTTTGGGGGAAAATAAAAAATGAAAAAAAAAAAAAAAATCAAAGCAAGTCAAGGAAGAAAGTGTATTGACAGCAGCATCTGTTCTAAAAGGGCACAGGTAGAATTTACCTTACACCTCGTTAACCCATAATTCCATTACAGAATAAGCAGGGGAAGGCCAAGGTACAGCTGGGGAAGAATCTTTACAGTGTCACACACCAAATGACAGAAACTTTCAGATCATTAAGAAAAAAAAACTGAAATGTTCTTCATCACAAAAAAGCAAAGTCAAAAGCAACCCTGTAAAAGAAGGAAAATATCTCAATGACAGGGCAGGAAGAAAATTAAACAATCAATTCAATAGCAAGAAGAAAAGTTCTAGGGGATATTTTTCCATAAAGGTTCAACACAAAGAAAAAAAATAAAATATTGAAACAATGAGTAAATTTAGGTTGAATTCAGTTAAATCCTTGGCTGAAAGAAAAATTTAGTTAGAGATTTCTGAAGATGGCAAATATTTTCATTCAAACCATTTGCAAGTAAAATTTTGTAACTTATTCATTCAAAGTGTCACTCAATTAAAATTAAAAAAAAAAGGCAAGTGTAATCAAAATGCAAACATTAAATTTTGGTGGAACAAAATATTTTGGTTCATTCAAGGTTTTAGCATGATACATTTTTGGTTTCCTTTTGCCAAAGTAAACTTCAGAATATTCTGACATAAGACATTTTTTCCGGTTTTTTTAGGTTTGGCTTCTGAACAAAAAAAAAAAAAAAAAAAACACCAAAACCCCAAATCAGTATTTGCCTGGATCTATTACAATCATTGAATGAAACCATGCCAAGGTAACATCATTTGAAAGTAGCCAAAATGAAGATGCTAAAGCATCAGATTAATCCAAAGCAGCCGTGTGCTGTCTGATGCTTGCTGGCTACTGAAAGAAATACAAAAGGAACCCTGCAATGCTACTCGTGATGGATGCTGGAATATCTGCACGTGTTCAGAGTCCAAAGCTGCTGCAGGTTCTCCCCCCCTGTCCTTTGCTTTTTCTCCCCAGGCTTCTGGCCAAACACACCAGTGATATACAGCTGCTGAGGCAGACAGGTTCTGCCCAAAACTTCCTTAAAAATGGACTTCACTGACAAACAGCAGCTGCCTTTTACTGGCACAAGTATAGTCTTGGCCTTCACATGTTATTTATTGGTGCTGTGCTGTAACATTCTTCATTTCAAAAGACAGAAGCCAATTTAGCTGTAAAGTTTTTGTGTGCCCTCATTTGTAATGCTGCACGTTCTCCTGTGTACAGGCAAGATGTGATGGCTCAGGAGACAGGCACAGCCTCCTGCTGCTCTCTCTGCTCCCGTTCCTGCAGCTCCTGAGGCCACTCCTGCCACCACTGGGACCACTGAACTGCTGCCAGCATCAGGAAAAGCAGCCTCTTTCAGTTCCTTTCATGTCCATTTGGCAAAACTAAGCTTTCAGAGCTCGTTTCTCCGTGGAAAAAAACCTCAAAACAACGTATTGTCTTCACCAGAAAATGTATGGAGACAGAGCAGAGATAAGGAATAACAAATGGGAGCTAACAGAGCAGTTAATGCAGGAGGAATCCTCACAGCACTCAGCTTCCAGCAGCAGGGATGAGTCCCTGTATTTTAATGATGCTCTGTGTCTGGGCCCTGGGGGGTTGAGGGGAGCACTTGCTGCCAGGTAAAGAGTTGTTTCATGCCCCTTTTACACATTTTGCTATGGCTCCATCAGAGAATACCTCTATCTTATCTAGAATTAATAAACAATGTAAACATCAATAAAAGAGACCCCTTTTGGCTAGCAGCCCCTCAAATCTGCTGGGTAACTGTTTCATGAAAAAACAAGTAAGACACAGTGTGTTCTACAGCCAAAACAGAAATAGTCTTCCTGGCAGAACAGTAAGCAAGAGAATTTGTTTGTAAAGAAGAAATAACAGAAATGACAAAGTAAAGACAGGGAGCACAGCACTTTGATATGCATGCAAGAGCTTAAGACCATCATTTTTGTACTGTCATGAAAACTGTAAGTAGCATGATGTAATAAGAACTGATATTTCCAGTGGTTATTAGCTTCAACAGCATACATGACAGCCAAGAACCTTGACAATGGTATAAAAACTTGCTTAAGACCACGTAGGAGGAGATAAAGTGATTTAGATCAATGTTTAACAGTCCAGTGAAGCTCAAATTACTATGCTACAGTTTGCTAGAAAGGTCTGAAGATATAACAAGGAGAAAGAGGATTTAAGAGAGAAACATCTGCTTTTTCATAGTTAGGATGGTGGCAGAATAACTTTCAAACATATAATGGTACAATCTATGTTTAGTCCTGTTTTATCAAAATACTCCATAATAGCACAGTATTAAAGCAGAAATACCACTGTCAAAAGGCAAAGGCACTGCAGCCATTGGCTCAAACAAATTCCTAGAAGATCTTACACAAAGCTAGGTAATGTGCTCAGACTGGCATCCTCACACCGATCCCCACACTGCTGTGAGCAGTTCCCAAGAGAACAAGTTCAGATTTAGAAACACGATATTGAGTCAAGTTACTGCCAGCACATGGCACAAACAACAGGTGAGGGTTTCACTTCGTGCATTTCAGGTTTATAGTGAGAGCACAAAACTCCACAGTCAAAGCTATAGCTCAGATTCACCCCAGCAGCTGCTTTTCAACAAATCCTAAATAAGGCATATAAAATTATTTTTATTTCAACTGAACTTTTATCTTTTGAAACTGAGGAGTCACATAACATCCTTGATATGGTACTGAAACAGAAAGACAACTGCACATAATATCTGACTATCTGTTTTCAAAGACACTTGTATTCTTTGGTAACTAACATAGATTAAAGTCTTAAGAACCATATCACCAGACCTAGCACCAATTCCCAATGTTGTCATGAGTGAAACAAGACTGAGAACCAAATCTGGAGAGCTCCCCTTTAGACAGCAGGCTTGCCAAGCCTAAATTACCTCTGCATCCTTCAGTCTGCAAACAGTTTTTTGTCTGCCAGGTACATTTTGCCCACAGAGCCCACAGGATGTCACTGCAAGGGCAGGGATGCTGTCTGTGCACAAGAGGATGCCCCTTCACCCCAGGGACTTGTCTCCTCACCTTGCTGCATGCTGTGGGGAGCCCCAGTGCTACAGCAATGGGCTGCATTTAAACTGCCTTACAGAAGCCTTGGAAGTAGTTATTGAGGTCATTGATATTCCCATTCGTGTCTCTGGTCACTTGCATCAGGCAGAGCAGACTTCTCAAGACTGCATCCCATAAAAGTAGAAGGAACCTGAGGGCTTGGGCTTGCACTGCTGGAGCTACGGAGGAACATGACTGTGCCAGGTATGGAGCAGATGCTGCCCAAGCCAAGAATGTAAATTGCTATCTGTGGTACTCAACTTGGATTTTTAAGCTCTTTGGTACAGGAAAAGCAACTTCCCCTTTGTAGAGCCAAGGTAAAAAAGCTACAAATGTGCTTTAAAAAAATTGTCTACAATAAATTATGCATTAGCTTTCTGTGCAAAGTCTTTCAGGTGACAGAGAAGCAGATGGTTTTTGAGTCGTGTGTACATATGTTTCTCAGCAGAGCTTCCTATGGATGTTTCTAGGCACAAAGAACACTGAAAAGATCAGATAAAATCCTTTCAAAGAGGAAGAGGAAAAGGTGTCATTCTGGTGACAACTTAAAATGTATTAATCAAATACTGGAGAAGTTGTTTAAACATATATTTTAAACTGAGTAGAAGTTTCCTGGACTGAGATACCAAAGAATATGAGGCTTTGGGTCTTTTCTTTTTAGGGGTTCTTCACCAGGTTGTCACAGGGGGTCCCTGAGAATATGCTCATTGAGTGACAGCAAAGGCCTGAAAAGTACAGGCAGAGGATGATTTCAGAGGGAAAGGCACAAATATGAATTGCTGAGGATGGCCAGTGCAGGATTGCCACCTGAGAGCTGGGCAGGATTTGCTTCAAAGCAAACAAAGGAGCTGTTAAAAAAAACGGAACAAAGAACTTTATATTAAATAGATATAAAACACTTCATATATAGTGAAAAAGGAAAGAATAAAACAAGGAGGAATAGAAGAAAAGCCCTCTGCAGAGGGTGGCTGAAGAGGGAGCAGGGTGAGAGGAGGTGCCCTGCGCTGTGCCATCCCCCTCACCCCAGCAGTAACAGCATCGTGCCCAGTCTGTACTCATCCACAGCAGGTCCTCTTCCCCCTCCTGTGGAGAAGGAATGCTGCTCCACTGAAACTGCCCATCGAGTGTTATCTTTTAGTTCATGGGCTACATAAACCAGAATTATAAAGAGGCATGCACACATGCATGTGTGGGTTTTCTGCTCTCGCTTTCCAGAGCAAGGTGGTAAAAACCACAGCACCAGGTCAGATTAAAGGTGGACACGATCCATTTTTTAAAATTAATTAAAAATAAGAAATATTTTTTAAAAAATTAAAAATCTACAAAACCTCGATGTACTTAAAGGTTTATAAATGCTATAAAGCTTCAGCTTAATAAATAATTCATTACACAACTAATCCTTAAGGGTGCATTTCCTCGCTCGAGGAATTCCTGAAATGAAGCTTGGCAAATGCAAAATTTTTTCCCCTATGGGGAAAAAAAAAAAAAAAAAAAGGCATTAATTCCAGAAGGTTCTGAATTTCACAAGTTTCTACCTTAACATGAGATGAGAATTATTATTCTGTCACTCGTCCTGAATGATACCGAGATTGAGACGCCGAGCACGGAGGTTTGCTGCACCCAGAGCAGCTCCTCGCTGCACCTGTTTGCCATCGATTGCCTCATTAGCATTGTGCTAAATTCACATTCAGAGGAAACTGAAAATTCCCTGGCTTTATCGATGTCCTGCTTTCCTGTGCAGCCCAGCACGCTGCTCCCTGAGCGCTGGGAGTTCTGATGTCTGGGTGGTGCATGGCAAAGGATTGCACCACAGAAGTCTCCGAGCTGTGGGGATGGCAACTGGACATGATAAAACACAGAAATCAGAAGCCATGCTCATATGATGTGTTTGGGGGTTTTTCTTTCCCCTCAAAATTGATACATCTAACCAAGAGCAAGGATAGAATAATATATGGAGAGGAAGGAAGCAGGAAAAAAAAAAAATCAATGTATTTTTCAGATGTTTTCATAAATCACAATAAACCACCATTGCTGACTATTTTCATCCCTGCAGCCAGGTGGGCTCTGTGCTGCAGTGCAGAGATGCAGAGTTTGAGCTTCACACCAGGGCTTTCTGTTTCCTGGGCTGGCAAGGGCAAGAGAGCCAGCCCTGCTGGGCTGCTCCCTGGAAATGTGCAAGGTCAGACTGGAGGGGGCTCTGAGCAGCCTGATCCAGATGAAGATGTCCCTGCTCACTGCAGAGGGTTGGATTAAAACATCCTTAAATGTCCCTTCCACTCCAACTGGTCTATGAGTTTATGATTCAGAGCTGCCAGGAGGGCTCCAGGCACTCCCCAATTCACCTGGGAGTATCTTTTAGGGATAATCTCCTAAACACTTGGAAATATACTTTTTAAATGGAAGCATCATAACACTCAAAATTGCTGTAGAGTTGCATTTCATTGGTGCTTATCTTCATCCTCAAATATTTGCAACCCCTTATCTTTGCTTGGTTTGTGTTATCTTTTTTTTTTTTTTTCTGTACACTGCTGAAAGCAAAATTTATTTGCACATAGGGAAAGCTCAGCAAATAGTTAAGTATATTCACCCTAAAGAGCCACATGTAAGAATCATGCATGCAGAAACTGGTAATTGTCACATAGAAATGGCTGACCAACCACAAGTCCCAAAATAGCAAATACCCATTGAAATGGTTGTACCACTGGAATATGTTTACATAAATTATTCACAGAATAATTCTGAATATTGAATGTGTACAGTGTTAAGGCAGTCTGGGAAAGTCTGCACAAATGCATTCTTCTTTTTCTGTGCAGATTTTTATCACTTCATAATAAGGTTGGTCCTGTGTTCTGCTCAGTTCTCTCTCTCCTCAGAGTCTTGCAGACAAAAGGTGTAACTGAGTGTCCCTGTCCCACAGCACCCCTTGTAAGTCAGAGTCTGATCAGCTCTGAACACTGAGAGCATTAAGGTCAATATGAGCAAAGTGGTTAAATCAGGATTTCTTCATTACAACAACAGCCTGTCTGTTTTCAGCAGATTCTATTTGCTTGATGCTGAAAAAGCTCAGAAAAAAATGAACTCAGAGTCAGCTGCTTTTATTTGCTACCAGTGGTCTGTGCTGTCTTTTGGGTGCCTGGATCCTGTGCTGACCAGTCTGTAGCCATCTGTCACTTGCCCAAAAACTGTACACGCCTGTAAGGTGAGATAAACTACCAAAGGCCCTTTAAGAGGCAGTTTGACACCACTATTTATTTCCTGTGATTGATTCAGCACAATGCAAAGAAACAATTTCAGTTCTTACCTTGACTGAAAGTATGCAAGAAAAAGAAATATTCCTTTCTTAAAATTCATGGAAGATGAAGTTGAGGATCCTCTTGGTTCATCGTGACCAGCAATTTAATTCTACTCTGACAAGTGCATTAATTTAAGTCAATGCATCTTGGGTGGAAGAGGCATGAATCAACCAAATTTTTTTTTTTNTTATTATACCACTTTTCCTGTACTGATTCTCCAGCAGCAAGTAAAGAATAAGAAGTGTTTTGCACATTGTTGTAAATTTTCATACTAATGATGTTCCCTGTAGTACTTGCACACCATGAAATGAAAACAAAAATAAAAAACCCAATGCAGGTTTGTGCCAAAAGATTAGCATCTGACAGGTAGAAGAGGACAACCACAGAAAGAAAAGGCAGCAAAAAGCAGAGGTCAAATGAATAAAGCAGCCACCACGTTCTGAGGTGTTCCAGAGGCGGCAGGAGCTCTCTATCAGTTAAGCTCCAAGAGCAGCACGTGCAATCCTCATTTTCACCTCTGCACTCTGGCCAGTGTCTCAGGGTACCTCTCCATGGCACAATATCAGGCCACACAGAGACCCTGAATAAACCTCCAAGAACTAAAGTAACTAAAGCCCTTCTGAGAAGTGTATTAAGAACATCACTTTATCCTGGTTAGTCTGTGTCTAGTCCTGAGAGGATGATTGAATATAAATCTCTCAAGCTCTAGAGAAAAATGTAGCCTTGGTTTCTTGTGTGCCATCTGCAAGGCACAGTATTTTTCCATCTAGACAAATTCTTAATTGCCTTGACTGATGCTGAATATTTCTTCTGTATGGCTAATTTACAGTCCTAGTGATGAAGGTATTATTTCAATTATCATGGGGAAAGATAAATAAGAATAAAATCCCTTAAAAGAGTTGGTGGATTCACGGAAGTCAATAATAAAATTTACCACTGATCTGAATATTACAAGAAGTTCATCTTTACAGCCAAAAATATCCTTTCAAACAAGATGGAAAGGTCAAATTAGCATCTGGAACTATGTAGCTCTACCTGCAGTAAATTTATGACTTCTGTAGCTATTAGGTATAAGAACCTCACAATTGTTAGTACATTTATCATGTATATGAATCATTCCATCTCCATTTCAGGTGCAAATTCAAAGGGCCTGTAGAGAACATCAAGGTACCTAGCATCCAACCATAACCAATTTCCATGGAAAACAAATGGGCATCATACACTGAAGAATCTGACACAAAATTATTTCCCTCAGGTCTTATAAGTAATCAGCTGCAGAAGAAAAAACAGAATCCAATTTTCCAAGTTCAAGGCTGGCAACCTAATTTCTGAACAGGTTCCCTCTCCTGTTAAAACAGTAGCCTGGAAAAGAAGCCATGTTCTGCCCCTTGGCTGAGCCTTTGACCTTGTCAGGACACAAAAATCCATGGGACTTCTTGGGGCAAGCTATGAGAAGAGGGTTTTCTATATGGAGTGAATATTTATTGTAGGATCTCATTGCTCAGAGTCGCTTGTGTGGGGATTCACTGCAAAAACAAATAGCATTGATTCACCTGAAGGTGTTTGGTTTGGTTTTGGTGCTTTTGTCTGTTTAAAATCTCTTTCCCCATACAAACCCTGGGGATCCCAGTGCTAGCACAGCCCTGCCAGGAGCCACAGTGGTGCCTCCTCAGGGTGAGGGGCAGAGCAAGCCTTTCTCATGTGAGCTCTGCACAGCAGCAGTCCCACAAGCTTTGCCCTATTGCTGCTAAGAAAAGCTGCTGGGCACCTCAAGGGGGAAGGGGCTGCACCAGAGCAGCAGCCTCCCTGAGCAGACAGGACCTGCAAGCTCAGGGGCAGAGTGATCACAGCCTTTCTGGCATGCCTGTGTTCTCAGGAATTTCGTGCTTTCTTCTCCACAAGCACCAGAAGACTTTTGCTCCTCACCTCTAACCCACAACCAAGACATTAAGTTGGAAAAAACATTTCAAGGTGAATGTTGGAGTGTTTTTTAGGCTTCCTACCCTACTCTGTAGGTTTACTTGGGAGAGTGATGTAAAGAGGCAGGAAGGGCTCCTGTAATCCCTGGGATTTACACATAAAAATCCAATCCTGGTTGGTTCTGCTTTCTTCCTCTCTAAAGCAAACATATGAGCCTGGATTTGTAGGCTCTAGGAGTAAGTTCTTTAAATTAGTAAAGCCTGATTATTCAATGTGGGAAAGAAATCTTCGGTGAGTTTAGGACTATTGAATAAATTCCACAGTCAAACACAATCCCTAATGTTAATCCTTAATTTCCTGATCCTCACCACAACAGCAGATTAAATTCTGACTAGTTTCTTTTCAATTTAATTGTTCTCATATGAAAGATACAAAATCTGTAAGATTGCTTGACAATGGGTTCAGAAATTACTTAAACAACAGCTTGATCCCAAGACTACCAAAATGAAAATTTTGAATGGGTTTTAGATCAGTCGTTGCATAACAAATTTTATACAAATATGTATAAATATTCTGTTGTACAGGAAGAGTCTAGAAAAGCTCCTACCTCCCCGTATAATCACTGCCTTGAGTTTACCCGTTGCTTCCTAAAAAAATTCTGAGGATATTTCATTTGAAAATAATTTTATCAACATGTTTGGTACATACATAGTATGCTTCTCCTATCTCCCTGTTTCATTTACTACTAGTATTATTATTAATAAATCACAATTTGTTGCTCTGGAGATAATTAGGTCTGCAAATAAAATATTGTGACAGAGCTTCTGAAGCAAATAAACAGTAAGTACCAGGAACAGATTAATGCTAAACTAACAATGAATTTATTTCCATGAAAATTCTGTGATCAGGGGAAGAAAAAAAAAAAAAAGTAATAAATAAATCAGAACACACACAAAAAATCTTAACCTCAAAACAACTAAATCACTATCTCCAGCACTTTCTGATGGTCTCTGGGAGACACAGTGTTTGCTAGAAAGTTGTACTTAAATCTGAATATTTATTAAATCACTTGATAGCTCTCCCAAGGGCAGGGCAAAAATGCATTGTCACACTAACGTGTGACAGCCACACCAGTCAGAAACTGTGTGTTTCTGTATGTGCTGAATGTACTGAATGTGCTGCGTGTACACACAACTTTGTGTACCTGCCTATTTGAAATAGGGTTGCAGAGTTAAACTTTAGCATTGATACAAATGTGATTTTCAGCATGTGAAAAAACTTTTTACCTTGAGCAGTGAATGTGACTGCAGTGAGCCAAAAAGAGTATTTTGCTTAGAGTAAATTTGGGGGTTTTCTTTATGGTGAAGGAAGTCTGGTAGCAGAAACTGCTTATCGTCTAGGGAGAAGATATGGTTTTTGTACATGGCTGTGTGAAACTAAGTATTTCTGAAAGTGAAGTGGCAGATGGGAGGCAAACCCTTGGGAAAAGATTGAAATCAGCATTTTGATTAAACTACATTTAAATGGAACCACAGAGAGTAAATTAGGTGTAAACATTATATCCAAAAAGGATCCCAGACAACAAATTTGGTTAAACATTTCTTTTTTACTGCACAGAGAAATTCCTCATGAAGTTCATTAAAGTATGGGTGGATAAAAGAAGAGTTTTCTTCTTAGTTTTGTCTCTAAATTCATTGTAATTGCATCACCAATGTTTGTGCTATGTAAACAAATTCTCATTTACATTTGCTTTCATCTTTTCTTCTGTTAAATGTGATTTCAAGAGAGCTAGAAAGCAATCAGGCTTGAGTGTAGTAAGCCTTAAAACTCTGTGCTGGCTGCTGTGATGCCATTCCCAGGGCCTCCAGAAAGAAAAGCTGTGCTCTTCTGGAAACCAGAGGGGTCAGGGCCAGTGCCAGCCACTCATGGTGTTTGCACAAGGACACTGGTGAGGACTGCCAGCACCCTGCAGCCTCAGAATCAGTTTGTGACAGTGGCCCTCCTTCCTCGCAAAGTTTAGGAAAAAACTTGTCCACATCAACGCCCTCTGCAAAGCTGTTAGCCATCTGCCATTCCCATTCCCTTCCTACCCCAATTTCATAATAGCTGTCAATGGAATAAAGTAAATTCTCTCTCCATCACAGGTGGCTACATTTAGAGTCATGTGCACTGGTGCTTCTAGACCAAGTCCTGTCTGCTAATTAAATTATCTTCTCAGCACTCCATGAAAGCAGAGAAGTAGTTTTACAGGAATAAAGTCAAGAGCTGAGAAAGAAAACTGCTAAAGAAATCTGAGATTTTGAAGCCCAGGGTAATAGTGAAGATGTTCACAAAGTGATGAAGAGATACCCATGGAAAGAGCCCTTTTCTTTCTCCATAGTCTGACTCATTGCTTCAAGCTTAAGACTGTTTTGACTTTACTGTTCATATGCATGATGCAAGACTGTCATAGCCCTGATTTTTCAATTTCAGCTAAACTCAGAGACTCCTTGATATGCTTTCAGGACAAAAGCAATGCTAAAGTACTCCAAAGATGAAATTCCTTCTCCTTCAACCCTGCCATCTAGCCCTGCTTATCAAGTTGTGCTTTTCACTGAGCTTTTCTTTCATCAGTGGTTTTCAGACCATGCATCCACCAGGCTAGGTGGATGTTGGCTAGGATCTGTTTAGAGTCTGCAGCATCCTAAGCACACTCCCATTATCCAAACTGAATGGTTGCAAAATCTCCTTCAAAATGGAGCATTCTTTGGTACAGTAGCAAGGCAATTTTTACATAGATTCAGCTGGAAAACCCCAGGAATAATTTCTGAGACTTCTACAAGCCTATCCAAAGCACAGGAAACCACATCAGTGAACCAGGAAAACTCCACCATGTCCTAACATGAGCAAGACACAGCCATGGTTTGCACCCAGTCAGTTTGAAGACAGGACCTTGAGGCTTAAAGCTGAGGAAGAAATTTCTGCATTCAAATGGAACAGTGTAAACACTTGTTTTCTACTCCAAGGGTGCAAGAGTAGCATCTGATGGTATGATCCCATCTAAATTGTCATCTCATCCAAATTTAGATGCCTAAAAGCTAAACTTCAACTTCCTGTTGAGTCTCTCCCCTGGTGTCTGCAGATGGACAAAAGCATTTTGGGGAGTGATTCAATCCACCTCTTTGGGACACTTAGAAATGATACCTTAATTTTTGGTAGCTAAATGTGAGTCTGGACCAACAGTGAATCTTCATCAGGCTTCCTCAGGGCAACTTTTGGAATTTATGTAGGAAAGCACACAAGTGTCAGGACCCCAGTGGCATGGACAGGCTTTAGTCACCCTGACCAGGTGGTAACCATATTTTTGTCTTCTCTGACACATATGGCCATTGTGGTTTAGCCTGTGAGACCTCAAGACTGAGACCAATAACCAGGTACCAAGCTGCATTAGCAAGATTTGACCCAGCAACTTTAATGAATTTACCCTCTTCTCTTCTATTTGGCACTCATTAGACCACAAGTGGAGTACCCTGTCCAGTTTTGGAATCTCCAGTAGAAGACACATATGGTCAAACTGGAATGAGACCAGGAGAAGGCCAGGAACATGGGACCACTGGAGGGCTGGCTCACACAAGTGTAAGAGGTGTCTGAGACACTGAGCTTTTTCAGCCAAAAGAGGAGGAAAACCCTCAGGGGAGATCTCATGGCTGTGGTCAATAAGCTGATGGCAGTTTGCAGAGCAGACAGAGAAGCCTGCTTGCACACACACTGCAAAAGCACAGGAGGCAAAATTGTGCTACAGACAACAGACACAAGCTGTAACCAGAGAAATTCCAGTTGGATCTCAACACTTTTCCCAGTTGGATCCCAACAAACACTTTTTGTGGTCAATTGTTGGCAAAGTCACTCAGAGAAGCTGCAAAGTCAATGTCTTTGAGCTTGGGGCTCAACAGGACAAGACCATGATGAGCTGACCCAGCTCATCATGCCACTAGCAGGAGGTAGAGCTGGATGAACCCAGAAGGTTCCCTCTACAAGTCTCTGTGCAACTCAGGGTTCACTCAGGTTCCACCGAGACCAACTCAAACCTCTACCATCCTCAGCGTGGGCTTTCTATCCATTCTATTTCACTATCAATGGAAAATGAGGACAAAATACACATTTCAAATAAAAAACAAATTTGGTACATCATAAAAACATCCACAAAGGACAAAATATGTTACTTAAAAATTTCCCAACATTTTTTTTTTGTTAGTCCAATTCTGGATGTGTTGAAATCCCTAACTTTTCTCATCCCTATTAGCACATGCATTTGTGGAAGTAAAATTATTAATATGTAAGATTGAGTGCCAAGATTCTCCCAACACATGCAAATAAAAAATGAAAATTAGAGTGCTCCAAGTTTTGTGGGGCTTTGACAGCTGTCCAATATAGAAAATGAACAAAACACAAAGGTGCAAAAAACAACTGGTCACCCATAACCACGAGTCTGAAAGAAAGTGGAGAACTTAAAGGCAGCTTTCCTCTCTACTGCAGTTCCCAGCAAAGGCAGTCAGGAGAGGGGGGGAAATCTGATAGAATCTATTTTGCATTCAAAAAAGGGATAAAGCGGAATTACTGAACGAGTGGGGAGAGAGAGAGAGGGAAGTGGAAAGGCTGGACAGTGTTCAAGGCAGTAATGGTTGTGAATGCTAATGCCCTTATTGCAATTCCCAACTCAGCCAATTTTATGTGATGACAAACAGCAATAAAGCACAACCCTGCATCACACTACCACCACTATATCATGACACTGCACACTACAATTTAAAGATAATTAACTTACTTTATCATCGAATTTTGCCATTGAATCTGGCTGTAAAGTATGCCAAGATGATAAGGAAATTCTGCACCAAAGTAGAATTGGAGAGTCTCAGCAGTTTCCCTCTAAGGGTGTGGCAAAATTGTACTTCTATACAAATACATGGTTTTGGGATTAGCATTTTTGAATACCTTGCTTTCTTTGAGAAGAATATGTATAAAGTCTGTCTGGCAGTTGCTGAGGTTATGGAATATGCTCCATATAGAATATGAATCGCACCATCACAAAGGGCAAAGATTTATGTTATACAGATTTATGTTTCATCCCAATTTTCCTTGCTTTGCAGAAAAACAGCACATCTGACTCACTAGTGGGATAAATATTTCTTTGTTCAGAGCATAGGGCTGTCCTATGGCACCTGAGCAACATTCAGGGCTTCTTTAAATTCCATCCACTTAGGACACTGTGATAAGGTCTAGAAATTTGCAGAGCTTAGATGAGACTCAAAGCTCTGAGTTTCATCAGAAATATTCTTTCCTGAGCAAGTTTGATTAAAAACTGGCTGTTTCACACAGGATTCTATGGAGAGCTCAGTTAAAGACACTCTTTTGTATCCCCATGGATAAGCTGCTTGCTTCCTAGACTACCTGAATGGGAGAATGCACATAGTTTCTGAATCAGGACTAAGACTCAGGTAAGGCTGATTAACTTCCAATTTGCTTGAACACATCAGCTTGTTTTCTTGCTTTTATACATAATTTTCCAGCTCGGATGGATCGATGCTTTTGATATATTTTCTTGGGAAAAAAAAACCCCAAGAACCTACCTTGCAGCAAGCTTCTAATATTATTAATTTTTTTTAATCACTGTCCAAAACATTTTGAAAATGAGCCTCTCAATTATGAATTATCACTTCCACTACCACTGAGGACAGGTAATGTAACTCGGGTAGCTAACACAGGCTGAAATTTCTGCTGGCCTCTCTTTGCTTTTATGGCCTAGCCATCCCAGAGTGAAAACTAATCACAGATTTTTCTAAATCTGCAGTTGCTGTGCTTCCAAATTGTCCTGATTTTGCCTGGAATAGAGTAGCCCGGCTTACCTGGAGGCAGCTGAACACCTACCTGCCCATGGGAAGTGGTGGATGAATTCCTTGTTTTGCTTTGCTTGTGTGCATGGCTCCTCTTGTCATGGGCAGATGAAGACCAAGAGCAGACACAGGAAATGACTGTGTGTACATCACAACACCAAACTGATTTGCTTTTCAATTGATCATCTTATAGGCAGAAAGCAGATTAATCAAGTGAGATAGCTTTAGAAAGATTTTCTGGTTTTACCTTATCTCTGCTAATACATTTCCCCAATAAAGGCCATGCCAATCCCACAAGATACAAAAATCTAGACAACACACTACAAAATAAAATTAAGCACAAGGTAGGTAACAGAGACCTGAACAGTTCACTTCAACAAAAATTTCACTTCTCTTCATTGCCCCTCATTCCTCTGTGCTAAATAGTTAAGGGCTACCAAGAGGTTGTTTGTACTTCTCCCTATTTCTGCTCCAGGAAAAGAGGAGAGAGTCAAAACCCACACTGTTGGAAAGAAGCCAGACTTCTTTTCACAAAATCCTTCAGAACATGCTTAAGGTTAAGTCCACATGTGACTCACCTTTGCTACACACAAGAATTATTGGATAAAAGGCTAAGATCTGCTACACACTCTTCCCTGTACTTCAGCATCTGTGAAGCTTTCCCTTGATCCTTGTCAGCAGCATCCATAATTCTTATGTGTGAGCATTGTGACCTACTTTCCAAGATCTTCAGACATCACCACTGGTTATTTTTAGCACTCTACTGACTCATTTGATGTCTCTGTGCATAGAGCACTACCCACTGGGAAGATTCACCTCTCTCCACAATTTTACCAGCTTGAGACCACAGATGTAGAAATTGTCCTGCAAGTCTGGACTAAGAGAGAAATTTCTCACATGACCTACTACAAACCACAGTGATGACTCTTTGGAAAGGCTGGAGTCAAGTTGCCAGTAGTCATGGCTAACCTCTGCATGCTCACAGAGATGTGGAAATAGATGACTTCTTTTTAGTTTTTGTAGTCTTTCTTCATTGGCAGCTTCCCTTCATGACATTTATTTACATTTTTTTTTTTTTTTGAGCAGAAATTAAGACATCAGATTCTTGATACTGCCAAGACAAGTCTGTGCAGGAGGCCTTCTACTGACTCCCTCCAAGAGAGATACTTTGAGCATGATTCACAGTGGAAAATAAGAGCAGCAGTAGAGTTACTCCACAGTAGAGAAAGATGCTAGCAATTAATGTAGCACAACAAACTTTAGAAATGGCCATTTAGGGGCTAAAGAGCAAGAATTGCATTAGTCTTCAGAGTCACACAGGAAATGCAAGGCCCTGACAGCTGCATGACTTGCTTAGGACAGCAAACACTACCTGGGACTAAGAATTCACAGCCTCAGGGGCAGCATGGCCTGAAGGCCCAAACTAAAGAGGCTCTCACTGTCTGAGAACACCACGTACAGACAATGGCACAGAAGGATTTTTGTCTAAGGACACCCCATTCATTCCCTCACAATACCAACACGACCTATCTCACAAACCCACCAAAACGAAACCATGCAAAAAGAGCATTACAGTTCACCAGGTAGGCCCTGAGATGGAGATTTGCATCTCCAGCAAGTACCACATCCACCAGGATACAGCAATTTCACCCCAGAGCTGCCTCCATCCTGGAGCCCTGAACAAGCCCAGGTTTACAGAACTTTGTGTGGACACATCTCAAGCCTGCAAAACCATCTACCTAAGCATTGTACCTTCAATCAAGGAAGTTGTGTTTGCTTGGTCCAGCCAAGAGCCTCTGGCAACCCCTCCTTTATTTTGTGGCTGCTTTCCATAAAAAAGGTGATTGCTTTGGGGCTTTTCTTTTTGTTTTTAGGTTGGGTTTTTGTCAAGTGCAAACAGGAATGCTTTACATGAAAGGCTATTTACCCTCATGTGGCTTGTGACTGTCTTGAGATCAAAGACACCCAATTACAGGCACACAATAACATTTTCCAGCTAAATGAGAAACAAAATAAAACCTGGAATTTGAGTTAAATTACAATATTTTTCAAAACTAAGGATAAACATAGAAGACAGTTTCGAAGTCAGCAATTTTAAGGCTGCAAAAGATCAAATAAGCTTCACTTAAAATGAATTAAACCCCTCAATTTAAGGTCTTTCACTTGGTACAGAGCTAACCTATTTAACATCCATCACAACTGGATGAAAATTTTCATGGCAGCAAAGGAAGTAGCAAGTAATAGCAAAATACAGGAAAACAAACAAGTTATGATAAAAAAGGATGAGCACAAAACCAGTATTGGTTGGAAGTCAGAACAGACAATATTGCCTTAAGAGTTTTCAGGTGCAGGGTATAAAAATAGCTTCTGACCTGCATCCAGGTAACAGCAACCTGCTCATTGTCCTGGAGGAAACTGGGTTGGGAATCACCACCAGAAAGACGTGGGCCCATCTTCCTCACCACAGGGAGTAAGCAGCAGAAGGTCACATCCGAGAGGCAGAGACCTGCAATGCTGAACATGGAGGACTGGGAATGGTGTCCATTGATGGTCTACAGCACAGCAAAGGCTGAGCTAGAGGGCAAACAGGAGACCAAGGCCTCACAGAAACTCAGGAAAGGAGCAGCAGCTCCGGGCTGAACCAAAGCAACCCCCAGGCCATGGTATGGTTGGAGGGTCCAGGTGAGGCTGGCCAATGGGGTTGTTAGGCCAATTAACACTCATTAGGTACTTTCACAGGTGGTCCTTGAGGCTGTGAAAGATCCCAAGCACAGAACAGTTTGCAATGCATGAGAAACTGCAAAGTAACCATGTGTGAGATGGTCAAGGGACATAAAACAAGGCTCTGGATCTGTGAACTTCTGGAACCTTCCCTGGTATTTGTACTTACACTTAAATCCAGGTGGCAAAACAAGGTCAAAAAATCCGAATATGGAATAGGACAACTCTCAAGAAAGCTTGGAATCCACTTGATTCACTTGATACATTACATATTATTATATTTAGAATTTCCTTTTTTTTTTCCCCCAGTGTCTTTTCTTCACACACACGGTGTTTTGAAGCACCATTATCAAAAGTTCTCTCAGCTATTTCCCTTCCCCTGGCATGGCAGCAGTTTTTGAAGAATGATGGTTCCAATCATCACTCCTGGGCTCAGTTATTCTATTTGAAGCCATTTTTGTACTTAGCTCACAGCTCTTTTAAGCAGCCAATTTTCAAAGGACGAATGTTTGTCGCTGTTGAGTCCAATGACACGAAATAAACTCCAATATATTCATCAAGGCAAAGAGAGATTTTATTAAGAATCACACTCCAATATATAACGTAGATCGTGGAAAACAAAACCTTATTGGGTAAAAGATATAAGCAATTATCTTAACCAATTAGAGTGACTCTCACACACAGCCTTGCAGGTGCAAAGTGCTGTTTTATTGTTTAACATTCTTTGTGCATGTTGAGGTTAAGCTGGTCTTGAGAACAGAGAGTTGTTTTAGATTCACTGCATGAGAACTTCTCACAAACACTGTTTCATGGTTTTCACAGATTTTCTCTGTTCCAAGCCTGTTTCTCCCACCACAAATGTTTAGAAAAACTAATGACTACTTAGATTTCTTGAATTTTAGGCATACAAAAGCATTTAAAAGTGCCAAGAAAACAATATTTAACTGTTGTCAATAAAAAAGTTATAGAGCTTGTTCCCTTGACTCAGAACCTTCAAATCCCACGGACTCTAAAATAGCTACACTTTGAAGTTCAGCAAATACGGTTCTGACTAGTTTGGTGACCCATAAGAACAACCTAGGTCAAATTATTGACCAACCTATTTTTTGCCTGAACACAACATTATATACAATGGCCGTATGGTTTAACACGTACGTTCTTACAGCATGAATTTCCCCGAGGAGTTTGCAGTGCAGAGGAGAGTGATTACATTATGCAACATTTCCAAAACACGCTCCTCTCATTCATGATTAACCACACAACTGTGTGCGCGTGCCTAAAATTCTGTTCTCTGAACTGCGCTCCTCCGCGGGAACCGCTGCCCTCGCACCAGCACCCCTCACCCGCGGTGGGGTGAGAGGAATCTGAGTCATGAGAGGAATTTTGGTCAGGAGCTACTTTCAGTGCCCTCCTTTTCACCTTGGACTTCCACAATCTCTAAGTTTACAGCTGTGAGAGGACAATCCCAAATAAGAAGTCAATTAAGATGAAGGCAGTAGCTGTGGAGTCCTACAAAATCGTGGCCCTGAAACCTGTGTTTAACTTAATGCAGGGCACCTTCCCACTGACAATCTTCTCATGCACAGCTGCTGTTGCATCATGACAGCAAATTATTCATGTTCATCAACACCAGCAAGAAACCTCTTGTGTTTAATCTTTAAGCATGACCTTTAAAGAGTCATAGTAAGACACACAACCTCGACAGCCAGTGGGAGTTGGATGTCTACAGTGATTACAGAATTGGAAAGCTCTTGCGTTGCTCACAGCATTGTTAGATCCTCAGATTTGTTAGATATTTTACTGTGTACTTGCATCCTCAAGATTTTCAGTGATGCACATGGACCTGGATTTTTCCATATAAATCTCAGATTTGCTGAGACTCGGTTTTTGACTCACACCTTACTCTGCAACCAAAGCACAAATTTCTTTTTGTTTTCTTTCAAATAATCCAGAATAATATATTAGTAGAGTTCCTCTGGCATCCCCCTGGTGTTTCCCACAAGAAAAATGCATACATTTTTTGAGAGGCTAATAAACTGCAAAACTGCCAGGGTTAATTAAAAGAGGTACTTGGAAAACCTCTGATATAAGATGCACAAGTTGCTGTTATGAACAAGTACACAACCTGAGATAGAAAGTGAAAATTAAAGATTTTAGATGGAGACCACTGAAGCTCTCAAACACCACCTGGCCTAGGTCACTCCAGGTCTTGAGCATGCAGGAAGTGAGAATGTCCATGTGATGCCAGGCTTTTTGGGCAGGGAGCAGTGTATTTCCCTCATGGGAAATATCAGAAAACACGGTGGCACTTTGGAGACACTACCAGGTGTGCCAGCAGAGCAACACACATACAGGAAGCACCCACAGCTTAGATGTCCTGGGAGCAATGCCTGATCTGAAGAGGAATTCCACTAGGATTTGCAGCTGGGAGGGAGGAAGGAGGGAACAGAAGTAGGGCCACAGTTATGGCACAGACCTCTGGGTCTGGAAGGCCATGCTGGGATGGACACATTGCTGCAGTTACATCCAGGACTGCAGCATGCACCACCAAGCTGGTGCCTGGAGCTGCCATGCTGAGAAGGGCTTAACACCTGTGATGGAGCCAGAGCGTTCAAGAACCACTGGATTTTCAATGCTTTGCAATGTTGAGTGCAGAGGGATTGGAGAGATGAGGCTGTAACAGAGACCTGAGTGATTTTAATGGACTGGCTTTTTACAAATTTTAGGAAATCCACCCCGGGTTGCCACTATCACAAGTTCTGGCTTGACCTTGGCTGCGTACAGGTGCCACAGCTTGGCACAAGTTACTCCCATTGTGTAGTGTATGAAAACGAGACTCACAGGCTGAGAGCAAAATCAATCTGTTTATTGCAGAGTTAAGACAGTACTTAATACATCTGGTGTGGGAATCTCTTTCAGTCCTTTGCACACAACCTGGTTGCAGGCCTGTAATAAATCTCTCAGCCTGACAGTTTGTTAGCTTTTTCAAAGTTTGCAGGCTTGGAAGAAACAGGATGCCTTTCCTGTTCTCAGATGGTGTGTTATCTAAGTTCTTCCATGCTTCCCAGGATTTTTCTGCAGTGTCAGTCTTGGCTGTTTCCTTTCACCGCTGTACAAATATGGTCTCACAGGATCTTCTCAAATCTTTAAAGACTCTGAGAACAAAATTGAAATGAAACTATTAAGAGTAACCTGTGTCATGGTAGGCAAATAAATAACCAAACCAAGCAGAAAAGCAGCCTTGCCAAGGGGATCCATATTCTGTTCTCATGTTTGTTTTAAAGCTTTAAGAGGTGAAGGTAAATATTGGAATGTGTGAGTCCTGCACACAGGAATCCATCTGTGTGGTGCTTACAGGGGAATCTCAGGATTAGGAAACTGCATTCCCAGGGGATATTATGTACGTGGGTTAATGAGCTCTGCAATGAGGAAGGCAAATATTTCAGTTCTTGCCTGGTCTTCCAGCAGTGTTAGACTGAAGTTTGCAGATCCATGTTATCCCATGTGCTGCAGAAACAGAATGGCTACATTTATGGAGACTGGTGCTTGGAATAGCAATTTTGTGAAAATTCATCAGGCAAGTTGGAAGCTCTCACTTCAGAGCACTGAAACGAGGGCGCTGGCGGGACTACTTAGTCAACACATATGGTGCTGTGCTGTGATTTCCATTTCAGAGTGTACTAGCACTTTTTCTCTGTTTTTCTCACAGCTGCTCACTCCCAGTGTTAGCACTCCCTGAATAGCCTGCTGGCGTATAAATAGGGTTCTCCCTCTGCTGCACACGGCAGTGCTGCAGACTGTACAGCTCTCCACTTAATTATAAGGTGCTGTTAATGTCATTAAAATAGTTCTGTGTCTTCCTGTCCCCAAGAAGCAGAGACGCCACAGGTTCCTGGGTTTGCTCATTCTCAGGACTTAGGCAAGAGTTACATCCCAATTTAATCAGCAGGGAAAGCACTATCAAGGGGGAAAAAAATCTTCCTAACTAAAAGACCCTACTAATTCCAAGTATCCAACACATGATTGCCTTGAGGTTCAAAATGAGCACTCATTAAAGCAGCTACACCTATAAAGGAGAGATATTGTCTTCAAAGAATCCCTGGGCTTTGGGCAGCACAATTCTCCAAAGTCAACCTGGTGCTACATCAACACTAGACCCTGACTACAGGACCATTTTGGGCAGTGTCACATTTCCCAGCCAAGAGGGATGCTCAGCCCTGATGCTGCATCAAGCCTCTCCCCAGCTTCTGCAGCCAGGTCCTGGTGCCTCCCAGTTATTTCGTAGTTCTGAAGTGTTGCACAGCCTCCCATGTCATTCTGTCGGGTTCCTGGCTGTGATCTGCTGAGACACTGCCAAGAGCAGCAATTGCTTCACTCCTCGTGAGGACAACAGAGAAGTATTATAGAGTGCAGTGGGGGTGGCTAAAAGCAACACTGCCCCAAAAGCTGAACAGGAAGGATTTTGGGAGAATACAGGCGCAAAACATCTTTTATCATTGTTGTTATTATTATCACCATCATCCACATTCTAATATTGTGCACACCACCATCATCCTTATTATTCACATTCTAAGAGTGAGCACGTAAAAGAGGTGCCAAGAAATACTGAGACTTCTGCTTTTTTTTTTCTCTAGTTGACATATAATTTCTGCTTTCAGTATGTCTCTGGAAGAAGTTTGAAAAGTGTGGTTGTTTTCAAAGTGATTTTCCTTTTTCCATTTGGCAGATTCCTTGCCATGATGAACAAAGATGAAACAAAAATATGTAAACCTGACAATCAATTTAAAATAGCTACTTGCACTGCCAGCTAAACTCAAGATTGGACTTTTTAAAAACTAAAACACTCCAAACCAAGATATTTTAATGGTCAAGAAATCCTATAATTTTACACGATAAATATGCTGTCCAGAAAAGATGGGAAAAATGAGAGTCATGTTTCCAACCATTTGGTTAAATTAATAATAATACACAAATGCTCCCTCTGTTGGTTGATTTTCAAAAGGTATTCCAAATATCACAGTAGCATCCAGTAGAAGAGTGTATTTTCTTTGGGAGGAAAAAACCCAAACCAAAACCAAAACAAACCGAAACCCAACAAAACCCCATATCCAAAACTGAGGCACACAAGAATAGTATGTTTAATTATTGCCAATCTGCAAAACAAAATAAATTAAATTTTAACAGCCATTAAGCCAAAATATTTGGATCCAGAACTAAATAATATACGCACATCAAAACTCCTAAAATTTAATTTTGGAAGGTTTGCAGTCTAATTCTGGACCAGGAGAAGTGCTCTCTTACAATGGAATTAATATTACTCTCATTGTATTTTCTTGTGGAGTGAAAAGGCACCACTGTGTATCATTAAGAAAACAGTTCTGTATTAGCATTGACAACAATAACACTAAGGAGGAATTTGGGAGTTTTGTTTATGCACATTAAATTTCCAACAAGTAGTTCTTCAGGAGCTCATGTGGTTTTGTGCAGTGAGGAGCTTTCCTGAGCCTAACAATTTCCATCAAGGAAAAAATTCTGTTTCCATGGAAACATCCGAGGTGGACCAAGCATGGATTAATCAAAGTACAATGATGCCTTTTTGCAAGGTACTAGGGAAAAAAAAATCCAATTTTAAGTGAGCACCACTGCTCTTTCCTTCCATTCACACTATAAAGCATGGGAAATTCTCCCCAAATGTCTATGTGACACACAGTTTAATTAGCACAATAAAAAGTTAGGTTTTCTTACACTCATAATTAGCGTGTCATTCTGAACTACAGCCAAGGATGTATTAACATGAAAAAAAAGAGATTGAAATAAATAATTTAAAATTACATTTACATTCCTTTTTTATTTGCCACTGGTTATATCAAGTGGCTCTTCTTATGTTTAAAAAAATTTAGTAGCTTTTTCTGTCTTCTTAGTACTGAAAGCTCCTTCTGATATTCAAAATCCAAGCTATGGATTAGGAATTTTTTTTCTTGTTGAAACGAGTATGCATGATATTATATCATTCTCAGCTACCATCATAGAATTTTCTGACAACAGAATTTAGTTCTGGCAAGTTCTGCCATTGCCCAGGGATGAACAAAAGACTACAGAAAACCAGCCTGCCTTCATCTGTCCTCAACAAAGCAAAAAGAAACACGGCTCCATTTTTAACAGAGCACTCCCATTGAAATGTTTCCTTTGTCTGGTCTTTGTGTTAATAAAATAGACACCTTTTTCTGATGATAGCTGAAGTTATTTTCTAATTACTCTATTATCAGAAGGTGTTAAAAAATACTCTGAAGGTGTAAGAGCAGAGCATAGTAATTACCATACAACAAATGTCAGGTAACTGTAAGCCCTCTGTACACAACAACACAATACTAATGTCAGAGACAAAAAATGCGCTTCCAATTCTAATTCTACCTCAAAATGAGGCTTCACTATGAAAAATTGCTAGCAATTGCATTGGCAGGGTTCCACTTTTGTGTTTTTCAAAGGTTTGGTAGGAAATTCATGCACAGATTTTGTTCCTCTTTATTTTATTACTTTTCAGCAGGGATCTGAGAATCAAGCTGGGTTTTCCATCTCCAACATCACCATTAGCAATAAAGGCTATGTTGGCCAAATTATGATCACAATAATCTGCGTGGAGACCCTCTGTTATCAAGAGATTTGCTCAGACATTTCTGGTGAAGAAGTCCCTGACTGGGAAGTGGCACATGTGGATACCTTGGTGCATGAGGAGGATGAGCCCTAAGGGCTCCCAGGGGTTTAAATGAAGTAGAAAGCAGCAAATGTTTTATTTCTGTCATTCAGGCAGGCAGATACGACTCTGAATACTCAACACCTTGGTCCGTGCAACCACGCACTGCAGCGGCTCGCCCTGAGAAGCGGGGGACAGTCAGTCACTTATTCCTTATATTGCAGCAAAGTTCACCTGGGCACTGTCTGGGCAGGTAAAGCCCTGTAGCTGCTTCTGGGGCAGTTTAGGGGCATCCCTCCCCCCTGCACACGCAGCCATGGTACGTGCAGAAGGGTCTGCAGGAGCTGCCCCACGCAGGTTCAGAGGAGCCTTCACAGGGCCACAGGCGTGCAGAGCAAAGCAGATGCCCACGCCGAGGTGCCAGCCACGGGAGGCAGGGACATATGGAAACACAGCTTCCACTGTGCAGAAAACATGGCCACACAGGCCTAGGGCACAGGGAGGAATTAACTCTGAAAGGACTACAGAGAGGCTGGCACACTGCTGTTGTTGGAGGCTGCCCTTCAAAGGCAGCTGTCAGACTGGTGTGGAGGGGCACTGGCAGTGCTGGCAGGGCAGGCCCAGCACAGCAGGCCCAGCACGGCAGTGTCAGCACGGCAGTGTCAGCACGGCAGGCCCAGCACGGCAGTGTCAGCAGGGCAGGCCCAGCACGGCAGNAAGGACTACAGAGAGGCTGGCACACTGCTGTTGTTGGAGGCTGCCCTTCAAAGGCAGCTGTCAGACTGGTGTGGAGGGGCACTGGCAGTGCTGGCAGGGCAGGCCCAGCACGGCAGGGCCAGCACGGCAGTGTCAGCACGGCAGTGTCAGCAGGGCAGACCCAGCAGGGCAGACCCAGCACGGCAGGCTGCGGGACAAACACAAGCCAGGGGTCTGGGCAGCCTGAGTTCCACGTGGCTCTGCGTGTGCCGAGTGACACAGGGGCTGGGAGGAGCAAGGAAAGGTTGGTGAGTGACCAGGTGTAGTGAGGAAAGGGTTGTGACCCAGGTGCAGTGAGGAAAGGTTGGTGAGGGGCCAGGTGCAGTGAGGAAAGGGTTGTGAGGGGCCAGGTG
>VZTR01030517.1:44621-69563 GCA_013400775.1 Chaetops frenatus
GAAAGGGTGTGAGGGGCCAGGTGGAGTGAGGGAAGGTTGGTGAGGGGCCAGGTGTGGTGAGGAAAGGTTTGTGAGGGGCCAGGTGCGGTAAAGAAAGGGTTTGTGAGGGGCCAGGTGCAGTGAGGAAAGATTGGTGAGGGGCCAGGTGTAAGCAGGTTTGGCAGGTTTCCCTGTGACCCCTTTGGACACTCTTGCCCTTCACTCTGCCTGCTCCATAGCACATGATTACACCAGTCCACCTCCCTCGGTGGCTGCTCCCTTCTCCCCAGCCTTTTCCCCTCTCTGCAGGGGTGTGCTGAGCCTTTGCTCATTTTTATGGCTGCACCAGTGAGGTAAAGGGGCTGAGTTCTTGACAGAAGCAACCTCTTTTACTGGCCTTTTTCAACATAAGCATGCCGAAAATGGCACAGCCACCAAGAAGACAGAAGGATGCCCCACAGATCTTTTCCTTCCCACCATCTCAGCTGATGCAGGCTGCCAGGACCCTACCTTGTACCAGGCAGGCATGTGTCAGCAGGGAAAGGGTAGCTGAAACCACAGTGTTGGGCTCACCAAACCAGCATTTCCTAGCATGACTTCTTTTGTCCCAGGAAATACTGAATTTCCCTGTAAATAGCTCTTCAAAACAAAATCCTCTCTATGACAGAGTATCTCCCAATAAAAATTAAAGTGGCTAAGGAAGTAGCTTTCTCCTTGCTATCCGTGACAGGCTGATAGAAGACTTCTTTTTTCAATATAGACACAACTTTTCTCCATATTTAACAGTCCAAGAGCAGGCTTCTTTATAACACTACATCACACGTGCCCAAAGTGCAGAGATAGGGACGAGCTTCCTACCTCACTCGGGTGACAAGGGACATCTAGTGGCATCGTGGCTCCCAGCACCACTGCCCCTGCTCAGCCGGCAGGGACAGCAGCCACAGCCACCTCACCTGTCCCCATGGTATCCCACCCCACCGCAGGGAAAAGCCATGGCTGGTACAGGCCATGCCAGCCCTCTGCCTTCCCCAGCCTCACATCCCACCTGGGAGTAGAACTATGCTCCTTTGCATCCTCCTCTCTCCATCGGGCCTGCTCAGCTTTTTCAGTCCTGCTCCCATTAATTTTCTTTAAAAACATATACATAAACCAATGTATTTTCAGCTGGTTGTCTCAGTGGCAAAGGCCTGCCGTGGATAAGAAAGCATGGAGCCTGCTCCCTTTATTCAGAGAAACAAATGGCTTTGGCGGAACACCTGTCTGTGTGAAAGTAAAATAAATCAGTGTGTGGTTAGAACAAGACTCTTGAAAATTGCAAGCACATCTCCTGGAATAAATTTATTTTGTTTAATTAAAAAAAAGTAAATAATGGCATTACATCCAGCTTAAGTATTGACATCAGTATTAAAATGTCAAGACATTGTCATTGAAACAGACCAGTACATACTGAGAGATGTGGGTTTAGATTAGATATAAAGAAGAAATTCTTTACTGAGGTTTCAGTTCCACAGGAGGAGTTTTGATGGTCTTTTCCATCAAGGCAGCATCAAAATGCTGGTTTTTTTTTTTCTTTCTTTTACCTGGTTTGGATTTCCCTATCCAAACCCCAAAACACCACATGATTGAAAGAGTAACAGAGGGCTGGAAGCAGTACTAAACCTGCTGGCTGTCCAAAGTTTTCCAACTTTGATTTAAGAGACCTCCTGTGGCTGTGGTCCACCTGTGCCTCAGCCTGGGCTTGTCACCTATGTTTAAGAATAGCTGATTTATTAGTTTTTCTCTTGTGTTCTGTTCCAAAAATAAT
The DNA here is from genome assembly GCA_013400775.1 of Chaetops frenatus. Taxonomy (NCBI): domain Eukaryota; kingdom Metazoa; phylum Chordata; class Aves; order Passeriformes; family Picathartidae; genus Chaetops; species Chaetops frenatus. The sequence continues at coordinate 46,405 of VZTR01030517.1, forward strand.
GAAGAACATTTGTGGCTGGGAGGAAGTAAAAAATGGCTTTTTGGGAGATGCACAAAACCCACAGAAACCCTGACTCATCAAACTCACTTTCAGTTTGTTTGGCTGCCTCCTATCCCTTCCTTTTTTTCCCTCTGCAAAATTCCCCTGATCATCTCTCCCAGGTTTATTGCTTTACCCATTCACTGTCTTTCTCCTTTCTCTGAAAAGCTCTCTTATTTTTTTCTTTTTATACTTTTTTTCTTCTTCAGTTTCGTGCTCCCCATGTATGTGTCCTCTCTACTGTCACCTCCTGCAAACACTGTAACCCCCTTCTCACAGGAAACATTTAAAGAAACAAACTTGTCTTTTCCATTTGATATTCTTCTTGGGAAAAGAAAAACAAAACACAAACTATTTTTTCTATTAAGATATTTCACTGAAATTCTAATAAAATTACAATTTTATGTACAGCTGTAGATTATCTCCTTTTTATTACCCTCCCCTTTTCTTTCCCTTTTTTTTCCCCTGAGCAAAAGTGCTGAGTGGTCTTCTGTGTAGAAATACATAAATCACCATCTCACTTTCCCCAGAGCTCATGGCGGCTATAACAATAAGATTATCCCAAATACGTAGCTGGCAAATTGCTGCCACAACTGAATGATTAAAGAACTTTCAGGGAGCACACGACACCTTTCACAGCCCCCCACTGCTCAGAGCAGAAACCTTCTCCTCTCTTTGAGCAGCCAGCCCTGGGAGAGACACGGAGCTTCAAACCAACAGCAACTATTTAGAAATGTCTCCAGGAAAGGTAACCTGAGGCTTACCTGGGCTGAACAGGATGTTGTGTCGGTATGGAAAGAAGGACTAACAAACTGAGATATTATTGCTAAGTAGCCAGGCGGTCAGCAAAGGGGAGGCTGTTGTGTTTTAGGCAGCAGTGCCCTCAGAATGAAGCTCAGGGGGTGGCAGGAGCAGCAGCCAGCAGCTGGCACTGTTGCTCCGCTGGAGAAGGGCTGGGCAGCAGCAGCAGCAGCAGCAGCAGCAGCAGCAGCAGCAGCAGCAGCAGCAGCAGCAGCAGCAGCAGCAGCAGCCCGGGGACAGATCTGCCCAGCATCCCCTGCAGACACAGCCATGACACGCACTGCCTGTACATGAGCACACCCACGGGAAGTGCACGCTCTGTGCGGACATGTCACAAGCAAGAAGAAAAGATTTCCACGGTGCACACAAGTACCAGCCTCGCTCGCTCGGGCGCTGCAAGTGCCAAATCCAGTCTGTCCCTCAGGACAGCTGGGAAATCCAAATTGATGTGCCACAAAGTAGCAAGTGACAAAGTCCTTCACAAAAGCAACAAGATACTTCCAAACTCACTCCAAGACCAGAGGATGGAAGCTTTCTTCCAAGTAAGAGGGGCCATCCTCTCCTCCAGTGCTTGCCCTGGAGTAGTGACAGGTAGTGTAGATGAGTGAGGCAAGGCCACAAGAGATGTCACAATGGAAGGATGGCCCTTGAGGAACATGCTGATAAGAATAAAAAGGCATTTGGTAATTTTTCCCATCACAAACCCCTTCAGTACCTCACAAGCCTTGGAAACGTCACAGAACAGCAAAAGGTAAAATTAAATCCTGTGGCTTTACAACTACCTTACCTGCTCCCCCTGCCTCCCTCCAAAACCAAAGCAAAACAAACCAACCAAACAAAAAAACCCAACCAAGCAACCAAACAAAAAGTCAATTAAACTACTTACACCTGTATAGCAGGGATAAGGAGAATCTCAGTGGGGAAAATTACTACCTCCATCCACAGAACTGCTCCTCTTGGATTTCAGCACATGTAGCACATGTCTTAGCAAAAATGTTAAATAAGGAAGAATATGTTAAGAATTAAATAGGAACAAGTCAATTTTAATGGAAAAGATAACCAATTGGAAACATCTGGGAGATGAGAAGGAGAGAACTTAAAAAAACAAACCAAATCCAACCACATTTCATTGTGAATCTGTGGAAAAGAAAACCACTTCAGTACTTCACATGAGGAATTTTATCCATCTCCAAGTGCAGGAGCATGAAAGCTTGTCTGAAGAACATGTAGGTGTCTGAGCTCTGTCTGTGCTCCCTGCTCAGCACCAGAACTATTGCATCACTGAGGGTTGCTCTGAAATCAGAGTTATGACAGGCCTTGAGCACACAAGACAGAAAGGCAGAGACAAGTCTGGTCTAAATGGATTAGATGGTTAAGGGCAAGAAGTCTTCCTGTTGGTCACTGGTTTGAGGAGGGGAAAAAGACTTCGTGATAGGAGAGAGAGAAAGAAACAAGATAAAGACCTGTTGAGAAATAGCAAAGAAACATTCAAATAAATTAATCTGAAGTTTCAAAAGAAAACTGGCAAAGGTAGCTAGTGCAGAAGTTTCCCAGTGCATTAGAAAAACTGTCCAAGAACAAGAAACAGCTTTGCCTAATAAGGTGACACAAGAAAAATATGACAATAGGAGCAGCAAAACCCTTCCCTGCTGTGATTGCAGCAGCAGTAATTCCAGAGCACCTTCCAGTGGGGCATGTGTACACTGCATTTAGTTAAATAGCCTGAAAAATAAGTTACTAGCTCCTTTATATTGAGAAAGTGATGCATTTCTTAGGCTGAGGAAAAAGGGAGGCAGTTTAGCAGTACATTTACCATGTCTGCCTGTTGCAATGATCCTCATCAGGGAGGAGCAGCCCTTTGGGAGCTGCACCTGAGTTTCTCTACCTGTTATTGGCACAGCCTCAAAGATAATTTTGCCAAAGAGTTGTCTTTGTGTGAGTACATTCCCTCAGAGCAAGCTTACCACCAACTGTATAACTTTTACCAAGGCAAATCTTTGTAAATTCTGAAATAAAATAAGATGATATTAGTGATCCTCCTTTAATCTCCCTTCAATATTTATTTACTGTGTTGTCTTGCACCACTGCCTATAGTTTATACACTCTCCTTAGTCACAGCAGCACATGAGCATCCAGATAAAGATGATACAGTGTTGTCTGTTTTAGTTCTACCTGACAATAAGGCCCCAGTTACTGTCTGAGGGGAGGTGATATATCACTGCACAAATCAGTGCACTACATTGAGAAATCAGCAACTGATTTCTGCATGTCAGTGTCACACAGCAGTGTCTCACTGCATTGTCTAAGCATATTCCTGGTATTCACACAAAAAAATTCAAATGACAAGGTTTAAATTCTTTGTGGTTTTGGTCTGGGGTCTCCACTTGCAGAGAGAGAGGCAGAATAAAACCCATCAGGCCTGTCAGGAAGATTGCATCAGTTTCACACCAGTTATGCTCGTTGTGCATTGTAGAGGGGAAAGCCCCACTACCATCACAGGGTTTGCTGCACAGAGACTGAGAGATAAGCTGTGCCTGTACCCAGTAATTAAAACTGGCAGCTTCTTTCACAAGGGAAAAATAACACAAGACAACTTTAATCTCATGTCTGACTCTGCCTAACATTTTCAGGGAAGCTGCAGCAGTTTTCCTAGAGGAAAAACTAGATGCTTCCAGTTAAAGGGAAATCTGGATCTTAAAATACTCCCACTAAACATCCCCTTAGCTTCAGGCAAGCAAAGGTGCTCCTGTGCTCTGATGGCTTCTTCCAGCCACCCTGTGCACCACCAGCAAGGAGGAAGCAGCCAGGGAAGGAGCACGGACTCTCCAGGGACTCTCCAGTCCCATGGTTTCCAGACCACGTTAGCTGCACCCATAATTTATGTGCTACAATCACACCCCATGCTTAGGCGAGTCATACCTGAAGGGTTCACAGCTGGCTGAGGAGAATGGATCCATTCAGGCCTGGCTGCAGCCTGTCTTTGCCTTTTTGACTGCCTGGGGAAAGCCACCAAGGTGAATTTGCCTCAGCCCTGAGGCCAGCAGGTCTAGAAGTTTCCCCTGATACCGTAATGAAGCAGCAGGGGTTCAATGAGAGTAAGGCAAAGCAGCTGTCAAGGGAGCAATGCCTGTCTGTGCTCTCTGTGAACGGCCCTCACCTTTCAGAAGAGAAAATCTTACACTCTCCACATCCTGCCTGTGACACGAGGTTAGATAAAATATGTTTAGGAGTCATGGTCTGGCCTGTAGCCCAGCTGTCTAACCACAGTAACCACACTCTTTCCTTATAAACAGGACACTGTTTCTTCTGGGTATCTCAGATTTGCCAGTTCAGCGTTATTCAACTCACTAGAAAGATTTTTGTTGTTGTTGTCGTCGCTGTTGTTCTTAATGAATTTTCCAAAATCAAAGCAATGGCTGTGGAACACTCTTCAAGACCATTGATTTTTCTGCAGCTTTGGTGAAACATGGAAAAATCAGCTTGAAGTGGGTAGTTTAGCTACCAGAAAAGGTTCTCAAGGAAACTTCTCTGAGAAATGCAGTCATCTTGCAAGACTGACACTCGCAGCATGTGTCACAGCTCACAGCATGAAACCATCACCATCACTCCAGGCATTTCAAGCTGAGATAGAAGGACCAGTTGAGAGCTGAGGTAAATTTTACTCTAGCAGACTGTCAGGAGAATACAGTTAATGACCCAAGGGAGGATTTTCTTTCTGGTCCTCAGTTAAAGCAACAACCACTAACCTCCTGCCTAGCAGTTTTCACTCCTCATTCAAAACCTCTCTTTTTACATTACTCATCACGCAAATTGCCTGGACACAGTTACAGATATTCCATTAATAATCACCACAAGATGTCCTGCTGTCCTGCTGTGCTCAGGTATTCCACAGTTGACTCTGGTCCACACCCATAATTGCTCACTCTGGCCGGAGTGAGGCTGCAGAATTCCTGCTGCTCCCACTCTGGATGGATGGGGGATCACAAGTACCTGCTAGGAAAACACAATTTCTTTGTAATAAACCTTCTCAGGTTCTTTCCATTCCCACACAGTATCCAAGCCTCGCCACGTGTTAAATACTATCAGTCAGGACACTTTGAGGTGCTTTAAATCTGCCCTGGTATGGTGAGAGTGGAGTTTTCTGTCATCCAGTCAAGTCCCTGCTCAGCCAGAAAAACCTCTGAGTCACTTTCTGAGGCATGAGCTGGCTTTCTTCTGTGTTCTCTCAAAAATTCAAACATTCTACATTAGAGTATATATAAAGTATACACAATGGAGTTTGAGGGGGGTTAGAGCAAAAACTAAGAATTTTTAAACCCCAGGAAGGGAGGTTCAGAAGAGGTGTAAGGGCCCATTTCCCAGCAGTAGGGATGATGAAGCAGAGCACCTGGGGGTGGTGTGGGACCTCGAACCCTGGATATCCTTGAGGACAGGTCATGAAAACAGTCACAAGAGAACATTTGCCTGGAGTTGATTCTCTTTCTGAACATGTGCCCCTGCCCCATCACCTGTCTGTGGTACCAAAGTGACACAGAGGGAACAGTCATGCTCCTCTAGCTTAAAATAAGAGATATTCCTCTGGGTAGTGTGACAGTAGCACTTAAGGAAGATGCAGAAACTCTCTCTCTTTTGGACCCCAGCTGGGGTTATTTTACTAGGACAACCTTCCAATCAAAAAGGGGGCAGAGCTAAACCAACTCTGCCAACTCCACCCTCCATGAGCATATGCCAATCTTTATTTGGACTTTGTGCCTGAATTGGAAAGGTAACCAGAAAGCATCAGATAAGAAACTGGACACATCAAAATAGTCAAACAAAGCCTGAAGGACTTTGACAATAAACACACATGGAGTGAAGACACTTTCACACAGATTCCTTACTTCAGCATGCGGGAGGATCTACGGCAGGAATTTCATTTAGGAGAACAAAACACAACACTGAGATCTTTATAGCAATCTCTAGCCACTCTCTCTGGTACTTTTTGTACCACACACAGACTACAAGCTTACAGAAGTGTTTTGGGCACCACACCAACATGGGACAAGTGCAGGAACACCCTAATGGTAACGTGCTACAAACAGAGATAAGAAAAGAGGAACAGCAGTGAACAAATGCAAATGCACTCTTGTTGGCCAGAAAAATCCTGATTTGCTTCCTAGAGAAGCTGTGGAAGCACCTGAACCAAAGAGGCCTTCTGGAGCAGAGTTCAACATAGTGTTAGCCAAAATACATTGCTAAATAATGGAGTAGGAACGTCATCAACATGACAAAGCAAAAGATATCCAGAGAAGGACAACTCAAATGTTCAGTGTACTCATGCCACTGCAAAAGGCCACTTAAACAAACTGAACGTAAAACAGTTCAGCTGTTTGGGCTTGTCAGATAATTCACAGAGCAGTGTTGTGCCAGCACAGCAAGGCCTGCCCATGGCCTGAGAATCATCCCAGCTCCATCCCCTCTACAAAATACCTCTCCTGGCAGAAGCTGGGTCAGAGATGCAGTGGTGCTGGTGGAAACGGGCTCAGCTGTCTCAGCCTGTGTCTCTTGGAGGTGATGCAGCTTTGCTGGCTTCATGTGCCCACAGCACAGCAGCAGGCACATGAACCCACAGCCATTTACACCAGGTTCCTTCAATGGACTCAATGCACTCCTAAATCAGTCTGTAACCACAGCCTCCTCTGCATTCCCTCCTAAACTGAATATGGTTGGTGTCAGGTCCATCCTTCCTCTCCCCTTCCCTTTCTCAGTCATGTCCATGTACACAGACACACTGGAAATATATGCAATTCATTGTTTGTTCAGTGTAATTGCTTGAGTTCCACTTCCTAGTGGCATTCCTCAAGGCTGCTAGCTCTTAAAGTTAAAATACAGACTTCCATGCTGGTCAGTTCAGAAAGGGTAGAGTTACTACTTTTCTTCCAGCTAAGCAAATTAACTGAATTTGCACACTGCAACACCCAAGTAGGTTTGCAATTGCAGCCCTAACACACAGGGAAAATGTGGCTCAGCTGGGAAGTCTTCCAGCTCTTGGTGTCAGAGAGTAACTCTTGGACCATGAAAGGAATTAGTTCTTCTTTGACCAGATCCCTCTCCTACCACTTGGATACCAGGCTGCTGTCTCTACTCGAGTGTGCAAATCTGAGCAAGCCACCAAAATAAGCATTAAAAATCTCCCTGGGAATAAAAGTACTCCTTGTACAAACTCTCACACCTTTCTCCCACCTTCCAAGCAAAAGCTGCTCTTGCAGCTGATAAGATGAGGCTCTCTTGGTGAGGTGGGAGAGGAAACTTGATGGCTTATCACTATGCACTGTCTTCAGTGCTTTGCTGAGTTAGGAAAGGACAGGACACCAAGTGCATTCCATGGCACTCTGCCAAGCAGGGGCCCAAAGGGTAAACAGAAAGTAATGTGCAGGATGCACAAGCATCTTTAAAAACTACAAGAGGGGCACCAGATGGTCTCTGAAATGATCCACGACAGTGGAACATGAATGAACATTTCAGGTTCTGTTCTAACACCTTATTAAACATATAAGGATGTGTATCTTAGGAGCAGGCTGTGTTCTGGGAGAGCCATGTCAGGCTGAGATATTGCAAATAATCCATCTCCTCCACAGTCCCCGGTGAAGTCACCACCTCAGTGCCCAGCTGTCCTGCTCCTTCCAGCACTACAGCTGAGCATGATCACCTCAATCTTTTTTTTCCCCCTGATTAAACTGACTTCCAGTGCCATTACAGTAAATCACCACAAGCAGGTTTTGTTCATTTGCTTTTTAACTGGGGGCTCGTATAACAGAGCGTGCAAAGCCCAGGGAAGGGCATTTGTACAGCAGTGAGGGTCGGTACTGCAGTTCAACAGAGAGCAGCTTTGTACAGGGAGAACAAGGCTACTGCAGTGTGCTCCAGGGCTTTCCCTTCCTACGGCCAGAGCCGGATCTGTGCTCGCTGTTAATGAGCAGCTGCTGTTCACTGAGCCATCGAGGCGGCCCGGAGGGACAGAGCTCTGGGGGACAGTTCCGAGGGGACACAAGGTCCTGGCCCTTACCTGGACAATGCCCAGCCACCCATGCACCACACAAAACTCAGCAAGTCATGCAGCATCCCTCAGGTTTCCTGCTTCTTGGTTCAAAAGGCACAGTGGGCAAGAAAAGGGCTCTGCCTTGCAGAGAAATAAGTTCTCTTAGAGCCAAGAGGTGACTATCACAGAAGCTGTGTCCCTTCAGCCAGGGATTCCAGAAGAGCTTTTGGGCTATTATGAGGTCTCCTCATCAGGTAGGATACACAAGAAGTGACTCTCCCATACAACAACCTAATGTTCCTGTGATTTTCATTCAGTGTCAACAGACTCTTAATTACTTAATAGAAATAACATTTCTAAAATTTGAACACTGAAATGAACTTTCAAATGTCAGAAATTTCCATGCTCCCATCCTTGAGTTTCTCTACAGAGAAGCATGCTTTTGTTCTTTAAGGGGTCACAGGTTAAAGTCTTGGGAGCTGCCAAAAGGCACCACACACTGATATAATAGGAAGGAGCCTGGGTACAGTGAGGCACAGCAGAGACTGCCTGGGGTTCACCCTGAAAAACCAGATCCAGGAAAAGTCTTTTCCTCTTCATCTTTCTGGAAAAGAATCAAAGTTTACCAAGCCTGGTCTACCATTTTCTACAAGTTTAAACACCATATCATGCATTTTTTTGAGGAGGTATGAAAATGGTATATTAGTTGTAGTCTGCTCTTAATTGTTTTTCCTAAGCTAAAACAACAAAAAGCTCATAAAAAGGACTTCATGCTGAAATAAGAGTCAAGGCACATGCACTAGTTTACTGGAAACCTACTTAAACACACAGCTTTAATTAAAAGGGTGCAGCTCTTTTTTTACACAAGCCTTGAGAGACAGCCTTGTCTGGGAAAGGTGATGGGGAGAGGGGCTGGAAGGCCAGCCCAAGGAAAACCTGGCCATGTGGCCACATAACCTTTTGGGCTGTCCTTTTCTTCCCAGCTAGCTGTCCATCCTGTCTGGGACCCTGGCTGCCTCCCTAAGCACACGTGAAGAATGAGCCATGCTCCCAGCTGGAGTGCTGCAGTTTCACTGGCCTCTCCACAGCCTCAGTCAAACCCCCCTGATCTTTTCTCTCTCTCTCTCTTGACAAACCAAATAAAATCTCCCAAGCCTCTCCAAAAGCCATTTGCCAAGCAGAAATGAGGCAGAAACCCCAAACAGAAGCATTGCCATGAACTAGATTATTTACAGGCTCAGCAGAGAGAAATGCAAATACATACACAGCAATTGCTCTATCCCTTTAGTTTCTATTTTCTCACCTTTTTGTTTTGGCACAAGAAATAGCCAGCATGTGACAGTAAGGTCAGGGTATCTCTGGTTACAGCAGTGCCTAAGGAGCGTTGTTGTGGTAAAATGACACCACGCACAAGCCAAGTGAAGGAGGCACAGGAATGGGATACAAAGCACTCCAGACAGCAGACTTAAATGATGGGACCGCTGCTACAGGTTCTGCCCAAAAAGCACAATCTTAGCCCATGCTGAACTTGGCATTGCCATGGCAAAACAATCAGGGATAGCTGGAGAGGCAATCCCACTCCTGCAGCTGCTGAGCTCAGGCAGCCTGGGTCCCTAAGGAGAGCTGATCTCTCCTGCTCTACTGCAGGGTACCCACACACCTCCCAGACCTCTAATTTGGGCAGATAACGTGAACAGAACTAGGCAGCACTGCCAACATCAGCCACAGGGTAGGGGGAAAATGAGCAGGATGTCCTTACCCAGTAGTTTGTGAGGCAGCCACTCCTGCTCTGCACAACACTCCTGGCAGTGCAACAAAGCAAATGGCTGCTTTGGGTTCTACAGGTGTCTGTACAAGGCTTCCCATCCTCAGAGTGTCCCTCTCTCCTCTTTTCTGTTTGGTTTGAATCCTCAAAGTACTGATTTTCCTCTGGTTCCCAAGAATCAGTGAAAAAAATCAGTGTAGGTTGGGCAAACGTAGCAGACACTCCCCAGAAGGTTCATAAACTTTTCACTAAGCTGGCCAGAGCTTCAATTTTCTACCAAAGTGCCTGAAAACAACTTGTCTGCTTTCCCATTTCATCAGGAGGCTATTGCACAGCTCTTACACTGATATTGCAGCAAGGACCTTTTGAAGCTACTGATTGGCATATCTCTTCTGTTTATTTTCTAATAAAAAAGAATCATATGCACTAAGCTCTCTAAAAAGCAACTGTGCCGGCACTCAGCCACAGAGGAAAGTACTGCAAAAGCCCCTGATGCTTCTACTTAACAATAAATTCAGACTGCTTTGTTTACAAATGGGACTGGCCTTTCATTTAACTAACTTTTAAAAGAAAATCTGGGAAAATTTATTAGTCCACTGAGTCAAATACATTCTCTGAGCAACAAACAGGTCTCTGATCCCTTTTACTTACATCCAGACATTTCAAAAGCAGTTCAGCAGACATTTTCCAGTTTACATTTAGTGAAGTCTTATCATGGTTTATACACTGATCCTGTTCCCATTAAAATTAACCATATCTCCACCAATATCACTAGGAGGAAAATTTAAAAGGGTGCTCAAAACTATGTGAGCCTAAAAAAACCCTCAGCTTTCTTTCACAACTTAGCTTCTCCCTGGACCCACAAATCACGTTTCCACAGTATCACCACAGTAACGAAGTGCAAGGCTTTACCAAAGCCCCTCCAAAAATCCCAATTTTACTTTCCTCTCCCTTTTTACTAGAAACTTTGAGCTATACTTCTGCAAAAGACCAGAAGATGTTGCTTAGAGGTATAATCAAAGGAGAACCGTCTTCATCAAATCCTATTTGCATTCTTGCAACAGTTGGGAAGCACGTTATGGCAACTTTTTCCCAGAAGAAGGACTTGAGTGGCTGTTAAGTTCCCAGACCCAAGGAAAGTCTGGCTGGAGAGAAGCAGGATGAGCTCTGGCAGTCACAGGGATTTTAGCACTGGAGGAAAACACGAAGGCGAAAGTAATTACTTTTTGTGACAGATTTCAGCAAAGGGTTGAACTTCTGTCTCCTACATCACACTCGGGTCTCTCCTCTCATGATTAAGTTAATGGCCATTTGTTTTCTCTCTTTTCTTCTGACTTTCTACATCTGTCAGCATTGGTCAGGAGGGGAGCAGCCCCAGCCAGCACGCTCACAGAGGCAGGGGCTTCAGGTCTACATCCAGGTCCAGCTGAGCTGTGGCTTGAAGCCAGTTGCCCCCTCACCTCCCTCTCCAGCACACAGGCTTTTATCTCCTGAAACCTCCCCGCTTCAGGTTTCTTCCCACCATCATTTGCAAAACTCTCCTTCTGCTTTGATGAGGAATGACAACCAGACTTGCCAATCCTCAGTTTTTCCTCAGATGAGGAAATCTTCCATCACCATTTCCTGCCAATCCCAATTGTTGCCTTATTAACAGACATGTATTTCAAGTGTTCAGTCTGCCTCACCAGTAGTGGAAATTTAGGGAGGAATTGTGGAGCAAGGACACAACATGCCACACAATGAGGATCTAGATAAGGAGAAAATTTGGGCTATCAAGATCTATACAAATGTGTTTCTATAGCACAGATTATGATTTCTGCAGAACAGAGAATATTTCAGAAAGTGCAATTGTCCTGAAAAGAACAACAAATGGAAAAAGTACAAAAAGGAGGAGGAGACAAAATGAAGGGGGCTGTAAAAGAAAGGTACCTTTAAAATACAATGATGGGGCAGGCAATAGTGAATTTAAATACCAGCCTGCAATAAACTCCAGGTAACATGATCCCTGAACACAGCCCAGCTCTCAGGGAGGTTTCAGCTACACTTTCCAGGCATATCTCTTCGACCTTGTCTCTGTCACATAAACGAACTGAAATGAACATATGTTTTTAAGTTTGTTTCTAAAATAACCAGACCGAAGCAGAAATACTGCACTGCACATACTAATTCTCCCCCCACCTTCCTCAGGGGAGAGAGCAGAGAAAAACCATGCGTGTTAGTTACATCAGATGAAGTGCTACAGTGACGAAGATTTATACAAAACAGAGACAAAAAAAAAGCCTGTCAGGTCCCAGCTGCGGGTGAGCAATGAGCTGTGAGACCAGGAGGTGACATTGTGCCAAAGCCCATTCACCTCCAGCCTTGGGGGGCTCCCCAGGGTGCACATCAGCCCTGTAAGTGCGCAGGGACTCACTGGGGTCCCTGTAAGTGTGCAGGGACTCACCAGGATCTACATCAGCCCTGTAAATGTGCAGGAAATCACTGGGGTCCCTGTAAGTGTGCAGGGGCTCCCCAGGGTGCACATCAGCCCTGTAAGTGTGCAGGGACTCACTGGGGTCCCTGTAAGTGTGCAGGGACTCAGCAGGGTGCACATCAGCCCTGTAGGTGTGCAGGGACTCACCAGGATGTACATCAGCCCTGTAGGTGTGCAGGGGCTCCCCAGGATGCACATCAGCCCTGTAAGTGTGCAGGAACTCACCAGGGTGCACATCAGCCCTGTAAGTGTGCAGGGACTCACCAGGGTGCACATCAGCCCTGTAGGTGTGCAGGGGCTCCCCAGGGTGCACATCAGCCCTGTAAGTGTGCAGGAACTCACCAGGATGTACATCAGCCCTGCAAGTGTGCAGGGACTCACCAGGCTCGCTGCAGGGATGGGTCACAGCCTCCTGCACCACACAGAGCTGAGGATGTGCACCAGCAGCACCCTGGAAATGGATTGGGCAGAGGGGAAAAGGCATCGCTGCCCCAGCCTCTGCTGCCCGTTCACAGACAGAGCTAGACCACACCCAAGGCACTACAGGTAAAAAAGAGATGCTTTTGTCATTCAGAGGATGCTGCAACAGCCCAAGGTGTGCCCTGACAGACTCATATCTAAAGATTAAGGATCCTGCATTTTAAATCATAGTAACAACTGAAAAGGAATTACCTTGGTATGAACAAAGGCTGGTGGATGAGGGGATAGGGAGCAGCCCTGAGGAGGACTTGGGGGTACTGGAGGATGAAGGGCTGGACATGATCCAGCAGTGTGATCTTGCAGCCCAGAAACCCAAGCATATCCTGAGCTCCATCAAAAGATTCATATTTCTCACATGACTGCAACCACATTTGAAAGCAAACTGGGAGTGCATTTCACCCACCCATCTCCTCTCTACCCCAGACACTGAGCCCTGCAGATCCCTTTCCTGTCATGGGCTGCTTGCTCCTTGAAATGTAGGCTGAATGCTCTCCATAGGAAAAAAAAAAGGATATTTTACACCTTATGATAAGGGGAACTACATACCTGAAATGGAAGCTTGGTTTTTAATGAAATTCAATAATTCAGACATACGGATTTTCTAATAGTCAGTATCACACTCACAAAAGGTCTCATTTCTCAGCTTGGAGACTTGACGGTTTTAAGAAAGGTTTATCTGAAAGAAACATCATCAAATTGGTAGGAGAATCCAAACCCTCCTGTCTAAAATGTCACAAAATGAGGCTTCAATTAAGATTTAAAATACTTTTGTAAATGAAGGAAGATAGGAAGAATGATTTTCTGCTTTGGAGCATTTTATTCATTGTCTACCCACAACAGAGCTGTGCATAACTAGTTGAATTTCTGTCGCAGTGTTGGCTCAGCATCAGCAGAGAATATATAGCAATTTACTTCTTAAATGGTTAAAAATTTCAGGATCTAGCACTTCAAAGGCACTTTGACTACAACAGAAAAAATTTACTTGGTAAAATCTTAGAAAGCTCAAATTGGCAATGTCTCTTTAATTGGCTTTAAAACATTTAATAAAAGTTTTATGATACAATCCTACCCTACAGCCACCATTAATCCCATATGGCTGTGAGAGATACCATGCAGCCTACAAAAGCTCGAAGAGAACATTTTGTTTTGTTTCCCATCTATTTAGTGTTTACTAAACCAATTACAGGAGATTTAACAGCTCATCTCAGAAAAAGAAGTTGCTGCAAGCTCCCCTTTCTTGTTACAACAGGCAATCCCATGACTTATTCTGGGTTCTAGCCCCAGCTCTGCCCCAACAGTTTTTATAGTCTTATGCCAACAAGGAATTGTTCACTTCTTTCTATTTCCTAATCCCAAACAGGATCACCACCATTTGATTTGCAGAGATGCTCCACAACGCCTCAGAGAGAGGAGGTTGGCATCATGTTGCCTCATTGCACAAGATGACAGAAGGCATGGAAAAGTGGTAGGGTAGAAGGATGAGACTTTCATAAAATGCAGATATTTGGGCACAGGCTTGAGTAAACCTGACAGTGAAGTTCCAAAGGCAAGGTGGCATGGAAGGTGGTATGGAAGTGCTAGGTTGCTAGAGCTCGGCAGAATTTGATAAGCACATCTCACAATACATCAGGAGATTTCTCAATCTGCCAACCTACAACATGTGAACATCAACAATTCAGTGGCAACTTGGGAAAAGAAAAGCAGAAGATGAAAAAAAATCTTTTGTCAGCAGAGCACACAAAAGAAATCGCCACTGCAAATTGAGAGCCTACTGAGAGGAAAAACCAGCCCTGTGGTCTGTGTGCAGCACCTTGGTATGAAACGTGGCATGAAGAGTTGGACACAGCTGTAAATCCTGCCATCCCTGATAGAACCTCTCCTCGTAAAGCACAGGTGCTCAAGTGGGGCTTCACATCCTTTGGCAGCCCCACTCTGCTCCTACCAGCACTGCCAGCTCCAGGACAAGGACTAACCCAGGCAAAGGTGAGCTCACCTGGCCTTTGAAAGCACTCTGGCACACTTTGGAAAGCATGCAGGTAGGCTAAAAGGCATCAGTGGGATCTTTCAAAGCCTACTCTTCTAAATTCCCTGTTCCTTTGGACACAGAGCATTGGCCACTAGCAGGTGGCACCAGCAAAACCCTCAACACCATCTGTTTTTAAAGCATCCACGGGAAATAACCTGCAAGCAAAGAAACCAGCAGGAGGTCAGACTTTACCTGTGGGGCTCTCTTTACAAGCTAATAGTTTCCTCCTCGTGATGTTGGCTCCTGCCCAAATGAGATGTACTTCAAAGGAAGAGCTTCCCCAGTAGGGACTTGAAGCTGGAAGTGCTGACTAAAGGGGATTGGCCTGTGCTGCTTTCACCTGTTTGAGTGGTAAAAGCTACAGAAAGGAGACTGCAAGTGCCCACTCCCTGCTATTTTATCTTGCAGCCATTTGACATGTGGTGTGCTGTATAAAAATGATGTCTGTTTTTCATGCTGTCCTGACTGCAAGAAGGTGCTGCTGCAGCCCTGTTGCAATTAGTCACTTGTGTCTGCTTGTTGCTGGAGGCAAAGAAAGAAACAACTCGTGAAGAGAGGCTCCCAAAGCAGGTAACATGGAAAACAGCTGTTTATCCAGTGCAAGGAAGTAAAATGATCATTCACCAGCGCTGAAACAAGAACTCCTGAGAGGGACCCAAGGGAGCTGTGTGAGGTTACATGTCAAGTAAACATGGGAGCTGGCAGGAATAGTGGCACCGAGGTGAACCCCTGACCAAGTTCTGCATTAAAAGGAGACAAGAGAAATCTCAGATTTTTGGCACATGCAAAGATCTGGTGATGGGTCTCTCTCTGTCCCAAGAGCACGATTTGAAGTAAGGGACTCTCAGTGAGTCCCTCCCCCTGAATCAGGAGTTAAACCCCACCCCAAACCTCAACAGCCAAACCTCAAACTCTTGAAACACCTTAGTTGCCTGATACAGGCAGGATCCTCCCACGGTATCTATCCCTATTGTGGGTGAGGAAGAGAGGTGACACAGAGGGAGCCACCACCACTACTCCCCCGGGGGGCAGGAGGGGCTGTGAATGCACAATCAGCTCTTCCCCTGCTGCCCCTTCTGCCACTGCTTACTCAGCCCTGGGTGCAACACACGGGGTGTCTCCCACCAGCATCAGGTGGATGGGGTGCTGGAAGTCATCAAGACAGGGCTTAGATTCGCAGGATGCCAACGGAAAGGGCTTTATATTGGAGAGGATCAAATAGCAGGCCAGACTGACTGAGGTGAGATACGAGGACGCTTACTGGGGGCCAAAGGTTAATACCTCCCCACATGACAAGGGTTGGCATCTGAGGAATCCAGAGGCCACCATGCAGCTGCTGACCTTTGGCTGGGGATCTGAGAGGCAGCACTCACCAGCTCCCAGGTGGGTCATGTGCCAGAGCAGAGACAGCCAGGAGCAAAAACTGAGACTCTGCTGCTAGAAGAAAGTGATAAATCAGTAAACAGAGTGTCATGGGGAGGAAATAAGCTGGCTTCTGGCTCAGTTTGCTGCAAGCCCTGCTAACACCAAACTCAAGCATGAAGACCAAGCATGAGTGCCCAAAAGAGATAAACCAGATGAGACAGGGCCTATGTAAATGACACTGGTAAAGGACTAGAGGATTACCTTTCCAAAGGATTGGGAGGATTACTTTTTCAAACAGAGCATCTCTTTCCCTTCCCCAGCAGTTTCTGATTCTCCAAAGGAGCTCCTCATCCTCCACAGGTATTTTCAGCCCATAAGTAACACTCTCTGGATGCCAGTGGAGCAACTCAGCTCCTGAAGTGGACACCAAAAGGAAAAAGGGTACATTTTAGGAGTTGTACTGCCAGTGCCAGCCCCTCTCCTGCTGTGCCATAGGAAACATTCTGGTGGTGTGTAAACAGTGCTGGCTAATTTGGCTCTTGTGTTGTGAGGTTTTGCTTCCTCTACTCTCTGTGTGGCTGCTCCTCCTGGTACAGCATCCACCACAGCCTCACTCAGCAACTACAACCCAGCCCAGAGTGGGGCTTAGCTGCTGAGCAGGCTCTGGCTATTTGTACAGCCACCCAGCCTGGAGGAGCACCCCACAGCAGCCAGCACAAGGGCTGTGGCAGTGGCATTCCAGAGGATGGCACAGCCCAGGGCTCTGCACTCGCTCCAGGGGGGCACGGGGACAGGGATGGAGAGGGGTGGCCATGGGGGTCTGGCCCCTGGGGAAGCCCCTGGGCCTCGCTGCAGTTCAAGCACATCTCCACAGCCACAGCACTGGTGGCAGCATAATCTGGAGCAGCTGCTGGCATTCTTCCTGTGCCCCAGGAGCGATCAAAGGCTTGCAGTGGCTTCACTTTTCCAATGTTACTAGAAGCAATGGAACAGCATCAAGGATACACAGGAATTTCCCTTTTATCACAGCTGTAGCCACAGAGCATTTATAGGAAGCAGAAGGGATAAGTGACCCAGCCATCAAGTATTTTCCTAAATCTCTCCACAGGCACAAGTGGTAGGCACATTTTCTCTGTGTCCTCATGCTCTCCTTAGGGATCCAGCAGAAGTGCTGTAGCAGTGATGGAAAAGTCAGGCCAGATGAGGTCTTTGGAGGACAGATACTGCTTAGCAGGACTTGCAGTGAAGAGTTTCACTCAAAGTGTACATATATCATATTCCCATCACTGCCAAACAGCAAGTCTTGAAAGTTTGAAAAGAATCTTTGGTGTTTCAAAGAACAATTTACCAAGAACTAGTCCTAAGCAGACATAAAAGTTATTGAATAAAAAAAAGAGCACATCACTTCAGTGTTTCATTGTTTGCCAAGTAGTTTACATGCACCAGTGGGAGCTAGGGAAAAAAAAGGTGTTTGCAAAAAAACTGCTAGGAATGCCTATTATGTCACACTTCCCAACAAAGCCCAGGCTGTTATGCTGGCAGTGAGCAGCCTCATTGTGCAACAAACATCACCAAAGGGAAAAGATCACAAATGCTTCCATATGAGGAATCCCTCGGTCACTAAATGAAGGAATCTCAAAGGCAGTGTAACCACTGCACCACGCTCCTCATCAGGTGTCCTCCAGAAGTACACTGGGTTATATGTGATGATGACTATTGTGATAATCTGTGAAAACAGAATAAAAAGATGCTACAATTTTTTTTTTTTTTTAAACCAGAGAAATGTTCTCCAGCTCAGCTTATATCGTTTGTGGCAGAAGTAGCAAGAACTGAAAAAGCAATCTCACCTCATGTATAGGCCCCCTACTAAGCATACACAGACCTTATTTCTTAGAGTTTAAAAGTGAAACTGGAAGTTTTCCTTTACATGTGTTAGTTTATTATAGGTGATGGCAAAATAGAAAATAGATATTAGTCTGACACATGCTTCCAAAATCTCTAAGATAAATACTTGAAAGTACATGAGAAGATATTCCACATGCAGGATGGACACATGCTATTTTATGGGAGTTATTAAAGGACTAGGCTGAAAATATGCAGACTTTAAGACCGTGTTTTAAGAAATTTTAACTAAAAACACATGCAGAGTATGCACTCTAGCAGATAATTACACAGAGTGGAGCACGACTCATAGAGAAAATTGAAACTGTAGCAACATGCACTTTTTATCTAACAAATATAAGTATTATAAAAATACTTTCAATTTTGCTTTTTAAAAAAAGCTCATTTTTAGGCACTCCAGGTTACCCACCTTTGGAATCTCACTAATCTAATCTACAATGAGTAAACACACCCAGATCAAGAAGATTCAGAATATTATTTTTAACATATTCTCTTGTCCTAAATAACTTTAAAAAAAAAAACGGGGGGGGGGGNGGGGGGGGGGGGGCAACCCATGAATGTCCAAGAAAACATGAAACCTAAATGATGACTAGGCCAGTGCTTCGCAATTAATGACTTTCTCCTTCCTTCCAAGAACTGGGGAGTCTATATTTAAAGGCCTCACACATTTATTCCTGTTCCCAGGGTACTTAGCAATTTGAGATAAAATGAGTAAAAAGGTGACCTCTTTACTTTAAAAGATCCCTGACGACTCTTGCCCAGGTAAGGAGGCCGTTAAGTACTTTCTTTACCTGAGATTTCAGCAAGTTTTTAACAGCAAGAATCCTCAGATGTCTGACCCACTTTTCCTGGAAAAAAAAAAAAAAAAACAACTTAGATCTAATTTTCCTTTTTATTTTTTTAATCTACTTTATTTGTGTGGAGATTCAGGGGGTGGGGAACAGAACACAGAAGATGCTGCTTTTGAAATCCCTGCTCTTTACTTAGGTCTGAGATGACTAATGTAATTCTAAAACTCTGCACCATCAAGACATGAATCACAAACCTACCTTAGTTGTCTCTGAAAGTGTCTTTGTGTGATTTAAGAGCTTCACTAGAGAAGGCAAACTTGTGTTGGTAGGATGGCAGCACTCATTACTTGCTAGTCAGGCCAGGCTGAAACTCCATTGTTTTTGTTTCCTAGAGAAAGAACTGAGATCACATCTGCATTTCATAAAAGCTCCTGAATTGTTACTGATCGACAATGACCAGCAGCCAATGGTTTGCCTCTAGAAACTTGCATGTTTTGTAGTCAGAGTTGCTAGATACCGTGTCCTCGTAAAAAGTCTGGTTAAGTCATTTAAGCTCTGAAACTGAGAACTGTGCTTCCCTGAACAGCTAACAGAAATTGTTACTAACAAGAATTACATCTGACAGGCTCCAGGCTCCATTATTCGGCTCCCTTTGTTCTTTAAAGGATACTCATTACCGACTGAAAAGCTGCTAGTATTTCTAGCTTCTATGAAGTAAGGTTTTTTTGAGTTAGTTACTCAGATGTAAAAAGGGGGGGGAAATGCATTTCCCTAGTTGTTTTCTGGGGTTTAAGATAAAATCTGCAAAGGCGCTGGAACAGTAGGGTAGGGAGCTAGAGCGGCTGTGGGACTTTCAAAAGTCTCATGTGTAAAAGGTGTTCACACTGTTTGCTGTCAGTTAAGGTGCAGGGGTGGAGGGAAGGACTTGTAAAACCCTCTGCCTCCCTCCAACTCCTCAGGCGAGCACATTGGCTCGTTTTGTAAGGACCAGTCCAGCAGTGAAGCTGGAAGTGAGGTGACTTTTGCCTGTGCTACCCCGATGAGTGCTGGGGGCTCGTGCCTGGGGTGGCTGGCTTGCCTCAGGGGTGATGGACCACCTTGCCTGCCCGTTCCTAGAAGCACGAGTCCTTCTCCCTGCCCAAGCTCGCCATCCTGTGAGTTACTGCATGTCCATCAATCCTTCCTTCACAGTTGCTGAAGGCTATCAGATGTCAGGCTGGGGTACTGCTGCCAGAGAGGCTCCTTGCACTTGCTCTTCTCGCCGGGATGGGCAGCGCAGGCACCCCGTGCTCCGCTCGGCTCGGGATCACGCGCAGCCCCGGGCACGCCTTGGTCTCCTGCCAGAGCACATCAGCAAACTGGATGTGCTCCGAGCCCGAAGCAAATGAGCAAACTGTGCCTTAAAACTCCCCACAAGACGCTGGGACTGAGAGGAATTATGGTAAAGCAGGTTGTGGAGTGGACTTGGAGCACAGAAGATAAGGGACAGGAATCAGCCACTGGCCAGCAGAGCCTCTTCAAGGAATTCTAGAATGGGACTGGAAATAAGGAGGTCTCTGAACATCCTCTGTCACATCAGAGTCTTCTCTACTCAGCCCATTTCCATCTCTCCATGCATTTGCTCCTCTGTTGGAAATACAACACAAGGATGGCTGTAGCTCAGACACGCAGCTGGCATCGACCTGTCCTCCTGCAGAGTGTGCTTAAGAGTGGCTGGCACTGAGAGAGGACACGGGAGCTTCTCCTCTAGCAAGAGAGTGGTTATCAGTCACACAGGAACAACAGGAGGCATGGAGGTGGCCACTGGGCTTCCTTCCTCCATGTCACAGGTAAATCCCTGCACCATGTGGACAGTGTCTAGCAGGATGAGGCTCCCCACGGTAACTACAGCCAGGCTGCAGTTTATCTCAGCTTCCCCACTTTGAGATGGAACCCAGCAAAGGTAGCTCTTTGCACTGTGCTGTCCAGGTAAAGCTCAGGCTCTCAGAAAACCTCAGTCACGCTCAGTCCACTTCCCAAGGAGCGTTTTACACACACCACAGCACCTACCTTTGTCCTGCAGCACATCCTAACTATCTAGACACTTTTGGGCTGGGATCTAGTTGGCTTGCACTTAGTCCTGAACTTCTTAGAACGTTCCTAAAGGTGCAAGTGGAGCTCTTTCCTTTTTCCTTCTTTTCAGGAGACACTTGCAGGTATGTAACCAATAACACCAAGAGGCTCTCATGGTAGTGTGTTCTCCAGGTAGGTTCCCAGCCCTAGCAGCAACCCTTTCCCCAAATCCAAAGCAGAGCACACCCGTTGATTTCAAGAGCTGCAGAGATAACTTATCATGATGGATCCATTAACCCCTCTTGGAATTACATAACCATGCACAGAAAGCCAAATTGGGTACTAGAAGAGATAAAATAATCTGCCAGGCAAAGACCATTGTTATGGCTAAGGAATAATGTTCCCTGAGGGCTTAATTTCAGGTTGATCTAGGAAGACATAAAAGACCATGCGCTTCCAGATCAGATGGGGAGAACTCAGCACAGATAGAGGACACAAAGCAGGTAGCTCAGGACAGGGTACATCTGCAGAGTGGTGTAAAAGCAGGGCGCCAAGTGTTTTATGAGGACCAGAAAAGACAGTAAGAGCTGTGTGATGAATTTCATAAAGTATATTGTCTCCTTCTGGGCTATCAGCATTAGGAGGTACATACATTTTTTTTTCCACAGTGGAGCAGAACCAGACAGAGAGGAACTTGAGCCCATTCACTGTAATTTGGGACTCACTCTGAGGCAGAGAAACTGCTCGCCAGTCTGGGATTTCCTTCCTTGCCTCCTTGCCGCTAGAGTAGCGGGTTTCAGCCACTGGAGAGGAGAGGTGGAAACACTTCCACACCTCTGTGGGGAAATTCCCAAGCCCTGACACCCCAAACCAGGGGAAGCCGGTGCCCTGCTGCGGGCAGCTCCGGNCTCCCCGGCGGCAGGAGAGGACAGTTCGTGCCTCGGTCCCCCCAGAGCCACCGCCGGTCCGCTCCCTCCAGCCGTCGGTGGGTGCCGGTGCCGGGGGCCGCGGTCGGCTGCGAAGCGGCGGCTCCCGCCCCCTGCGGAGTCAGCCCCGGGTCCGGGGCGGCTCTACCTGCCGGCACGATGAACCTCACCGCCGAGAGCCACCGCATTCCGCTCAGCGACGGCAACAGCATCCCGCTCTTGGGGCTGGGCACCTACGCCGACCCCCAGAAAGTAAGTCCGGGGGCGCCGGGACGCCCCGCACCTCTGGCGGGGGCAGGTGCCGGCCGCCCTGCTGCAGCCCCCCGAGCCGCGCCATCCCCCTCCTTTCTTCCCGTCCCGGCTACTTCTCTCTTTGCTCCTTTCCCCGTGCAAAGTTAAAGACCCAGCTCTGCCGCGGGCAGTGCGGGCAGTGGGCGGCCCGCAGATGAGGAAAAGGTGGGAAGAAATAAGAAAAAAGGCCTCCCAGGTTGCGGTGTGCTGCAGCTGCTGCCGCCGTCGCCCACCGCCCCGCGCCGCTGGGCGCACGGGCAGGGGCGCGGGGGGCCCGGAGCCGGGACGGTGCCGTGCAATGCTCGGCTCGGGAAGGGATGGGACCCTCGGCAAGGCAGCCGGGAGCCCTCGCCCCCCGGAGCCAGCAGAGACGGTGCCGTCCGCTCCCCTGCCTTGCTCCCTGCGCCGAGCGTAGATAAAATGAGGGATTTCGGACCGTCTTGCGGAGGCCCCCGAGACTTCCCAAGTAGTGTTCCTGAAACAAAGACCCAAATTCCTGCATCCTGATTCCTGCGGCTCCCACAGCTGGCTGCCGGCGGCCAAACCACTCTCAAATATTCTGCATCCTTCGGTTTTGTGCCGGGCAGGCATCCCACCTGACCGTGTCGGTCGGCTGCACCCGTGGAGGCTGCGGAAGCACACCTGATGCTTCTTCCCTCTGCGCACCTGGGAGCGCAAAGGCAATTCAGTAGTCACTGCCTTTTAAAGCTCTCCTAAACTGCCTGATCTTCCATCGGTACTCTTTTGTTTGTTTGAAGAGTTGGAAAAGAGGCATCGTGGCCAGAACCCTTCTTGTGTAACAGTTGCGATGCAATGTGTGTGTATGACTCCACATCTCGCAAGGTATTTAAAATTACCTTTTTAAAGAAAACGCTCGATTAAAGCCATTTAGCAACCACTAAATGTACCATGGTGCATCAATAACGGTGTCGAATTTTCAATAAACACTACTTCAGGCAATGCATGAGTGTTGCAGAAAGGGTGTAAGACTTTACAGGACTGCAGATCTCACTGGTTAACTATGCTGGTTTACATGGGGAGAATCAATAGGAATTCATGACTTCAGAGACTGGGCATTGTCCCCCACATCGCTAAACTTTCTGGAGATATTTTCAGCTAGNTCCCTGTGCAGTGGGCAGCGTCTCCCGTGCGCGGAGCTGCCGCGGGGGTCGCGGCGGGGCCGGCGCTGCGCGGGGCGGTGCGCGGGGAGCCGGTGGCCGCGGGGCCGGG
>VZTR01030517.1:69749-128067 GCA_013400775.1 Chaetops frenatus
CTTCTCTCTTTGCTCCTTTCCCCGTGCAAAGTTAAAGACCCAGCTCTGCCGCGGGCAGTGCGGGCAGTGGGCGGCCCGCAGATGAGGAAAAGGTGGGAAGAAATAAGAAAAAAGGCCTCCCAGGTTGCGGTGTGCTGCAGCTGCTGCCGCCGTCGCCCACCGCCCCGCGCCGCTGGGCGCACGGGCAGGGGCGCGGGGGGCCCGGAGCCGGGACGGTGCCGTGCAATGCTCGGCTCGGGAAGGGATGGGACCCTCGGCAAGGCAGCCGGGAGCCCTCGCCCCCCGGAGCCAGCAGAGACGGTGCCGTCCGCTCCCCTGCCTTGCTCCCTGCGCCGAGCGTAGATAAAATGAGGGATTTCGGACCGTCTTGCGGAGGCCCCCGAGACTTCCCAAGTAGTGTTCCTGAAACAAAGACCCAAATTCCTGCATCCTGATTCCTGCGGCTCCCACAGCTGGCTGCCGGCGGCCAAACCACTCTCAAATATTCTGCATCCTTCGGTTTTGTGCCGGGCAGGCATCCCACCTGACCGTGTCGGTCGGCTGCACCCGTGGAGGCTGCGGAAGCACACCTGATGCTTCTTCCCTCTGCGCACCTGGGAGCGCAAAGGCAATTCAGTAGTCACTGCCTTTTAAAGCTCTCCTAAACTGCCTGATCTTCCATCGGTACTCTTTTGTTTGTTTGAAGAGTTGGAAAAGAGGCATCGTGGCCAGAACCCTTCTTGTGTAACAGTTGCGATGCAATGTGTGTGTATGACTCCACATCTCGCAAGGTATTTAAAATTACCTTTTTAAAGAAAACGCTCGATTAAAGCCATTTAGCAACCACTAAATGTACCATGGTGCATCAATAACGGTGTCGAATTTTCAATAAACACTACTTCAGGCAATGCATGAGTGTTGCAGAAAGGGTGTAAGACTTTACAGGACTGCAGATCTCACTGGTTAACTATGCTGGTTTACATGGGGAGAATCAATAGGAATTCATGACTTCAGAGACTGGGCATTGTCCCCCACATCGCTAAACTTTCTGGAGATATTTTCAGCTAGTGCATTCTTTAAATAATGGTCAGTGAAACAAAATTAAGGTCTCCAACAGGAGTTTTGATATAGCAAAGCTGGATGTTGCATAATTCAGTGTCAAAATAGCTCTGAGTGAACTTGAAGCATCTTTTTCCAGATGTGTACATCATGCCCCCAACCCTTCAGCTGCAAGTTTTGCCCTAGTTCTAAGTTCAGAAAAATGCAGCTGCCAACACAAGAGCTCCTACCTGGCAGCCCGGACAAGCCGTGGCCCAACCCGTGGCATCAGCCAAGGGTCAGACGGGGAGCCCAGAGTGGCAGGTAACCTGATGGAGCTGAGAGGGGAGCTGGATGGGGTTCCCCTTACGGAGGCAGCTTCTCGGCACCGCTGTTACCCTGCTAAGAATTCATTCTGCAGGAATTCAGCTGTCCCAAAATCAACAGAGCAACAGATCTGCTTCTTCTCCCCCAGTCCTGCAAAATCCTGATGCTCCCTTCTTTTGCCCTCCCGTAGTTCGAGGCGTACAGCGAGCCTTTGCCTGGAATGCAATGAGCCAAAATGAATCATTTTTAGGCAGGGCTGGTTTTCAGTCGAATCAGCCCCAGGTAGTTGCTTTTTGCTTTTCAAATATACATCCTTTGTTTTCTGCTAACAGAAGGGGAGGACAGGATAATGCAGGCAGGGCAGGCATTGCTACGGCAACTCCAATTTAGAGCAATTGAAGCTGCTGTGAAACTGTACCCTCAGTGGGGATGGGTGCACACACGCAACCACCCTTTCTCCTTCCCCCTGAGTTTGTAGGAGTTTGATTTTCTGAGCTGTCTTTCTCTTTCTACATGATAAACACGTTAGAAAGTTACGGGTGGGAGGAGGAGCTGAGAAGAGGTAGAGAAAATAGCAGTGATAAGGCACTTGCCACAGTCTCATTTTCGCAGAAGACCAGGTGAAACAATGCGTGTTTATCTGGCGGAGCTGGGCTGGAGCTTTGCGCTAGGATTAGGACTACTATTTGAGTCGGAGAACTTGTCACAGACCGAGCAGCTGGGGGAACGCCGCGGCAGCAGCGTGCTGTGGGATTTGTTGCAGAATCGTGCTGCTGGTCCGTGATGGGGCAGGACGTTTATATAGGTCACGGCTTAGAATTTGCCCGTTTCCAAAAGGCTGCTTTGCTGATAAGGGGGGCGGGGGTGGGGGCTTCTGTCAGCTCCCTGCTGTGGCAGCGGAGTGCTGCTTGCCTGGGACCAGCTCCTTCGCTGAGTGCTGACTTGTGCCTGGTGCAACTTTCCAGCGGGATGCCTGGCCAGGTGTCTGTCCTGCTCCTCCTGCCTCAACAGCTGAAGGGCTTTGTGGCAACCTAGGACCGTTTCGAGGTTTATCTTAAGGAGTGAGGCTATAAACTAGCGCTGACACGTTTCCCTTAAAACGCTTAGTTGCAGCCTTTTGTGGCTGAATTGCTTAAGAAGCAGCATCTGAGCCACCCATTCTCCAGCGGTGGGGGCAGGCAGCTGGTGGTAGCGACGGCTCAAGCCAGCCCCAGCACTCTATTTCTGCTCATGAGTCAGATCCCTGCAACTTCTAGTTATTTTGTGCTTCGATATAAAATACAGAGCCATTCGTTTGTCAGATTATCCATCTTGCTCTTGGAGGCAGGTTTTTGATTTTATGTTAGTTTGATGCTTTGATTTTTATTTTTTTCCCCCCCAAAGGTTATTCACCCTGGCACCTCAGTGTCAGAGTGGCTTGTCCAAAACAAATCTGTTTTCTCAGTGTCAGGCTGTAGCCCAGTAGCTCGTAATGAGCCTGGAGTGTTCTTCCTGAAGTGCAGGAATGTGCTCGCTGGTTAAGCCAACCAGGCAGATCTAGTTAGCCACGGAGCAGGGAAATCTGCTTCTCCAGCAGTCGGTTAGAAGAAAACAAAGGCAGGAGGCCAGCTTTCACGTTTCAGGCTTTGTCTGCATAAACTGAACAGCAGTGCCTTCAAAACTGAAACGTGTCAGCAGCTTGCCTTGCTCGTCTTAAACAACTTAATTGTTCTCCCAAAGACGACTTTGGGAGATAAGTCATGCTTCTCTGGTTGTGAAATACTCAACAAAAAATGCATCTATTGACAGAAAGTCCCCCGTACAAGTTTACTGACTCCAAGTAGTACATCACTCAACAGGAGCAGAGCTGGACCACTGTGGAAAAGGTCTGTTTGATAACCGAACTCATTTTAACTGAATGCTCTTTCCCCCTAGATGTACGAGAGCTTTTCTTCTGACTGGGTAGAGGTTGGGATGACAATTCAGCTAATTCTTTGAGGCTGAAAAGTGCAACGTTGGGGGTTTCTTTTTGCCTCACTCTCCTACCGCAGCAAGAAAGTACAATGAATCCATTGGCTATCAGTTCATCTGCTAACAGGAAGAAAGAAATCTTCACTGGGTCATTGAATAGAATTAGTCATAAATTTGGGTTATTTATCAAGAAGAGCACATAAAAAAAGGTTTTTGTAGGTTTAATTGGTGTTTCCTATCCTTATTTTAAAATAAAGGAATGCAATACTCTATTAAGCCTAATTTTCTTTTTGCAGATTTTGTAGGCAGATTTCAGTGTGCTGAAGTTGGTTTTGCATTCTCCTTCACACAAGAAAGGAAATGTGTGATTTGTATTAGGTTCTAGTCTACATAAAAAACTAGGCTGTTTATCCTACCAAGGATGGACTCGAGTGAAAAAGTGGAAATCTCAGTCACTGACTCCTTTCCCTGTTCTCTCTTCCCTTCTCCAAATATTCCTTCTCCTCATGGGTTTGGGTGGGAACCACAGTGGGATCTGTGAATCAGGACTACCACTGCACTCCAGACAGCTTTACAATTTGAGGCCAACTCTACCTCTGCTTGGCTCTGTCGATCCTTCTGGCAAAGCCCTGCGAGTGCAGGAGCAGCTCTGCCAAGGCTCCAGCAGATGCACCGTGCCCAGCTCCCCCTCCCTGAGGGCCCCCACACCCTGACCCAGTTCTCCAGGGTATGAGATAGATGGGGGGGAGGAGGGAGAGGGCAGCCCCACAGGGGAGGGTGGTAGAGGAGGACAGGCCCCCTGATGAGCCCCTGGCACTGCCCTGTGCTATGGCAGAACCAGACCAGTCCATGCTGGGCTCCCACCACCTCCCAGCACAGCCCATGGAGTGGTACTGGCACCCATCTGGAGGCAGATGAAGTGTGGGGACCAGCAGCCTTAGAGGGGAAAGGTGCTAAAAACACTCCTAAATCCTGGAAATCCTATGCCTCGTTAAAACTGCACTTATGCCTGCTTCACTTTATAACTCATCCCTGTCAACACAGCCAGGATCATCAGTCCAGTGTCTCCACATAAATACTCACTGTTTCCCTGGAAGGTCAAGGGGCTTTGGCCACAGCTCCTCTCCTGCCTTCCTGTTTTGACTGAGGGAGGACAGGGCTTGGAGAAGAGGTTGTAGCAACTGCACTGTACACAGGCACTGCCTCTGAAACATAAGATTGGGCAAAGCTCTCAAGAATAGCACTGGGTGAGGGCTGTTGGCAAGTTTCAACTTAGCTAAAAATGAGGTTCTGAGGTAGCCAAATCCATTCATAAATTGGAAGCAGTTTTGTGGAATAGTTTCAGGCAAAACAAATGGCAAAGCGTTTCATTTTGGGCACTGGCAGTACAAGCTGAGGAATCAAAGAATTATTAAAGCACTTGGAGGTAGCAGTTGCCTTTCCCTGAATAGCCTGCTGGTAAGGGAATCCACATGGGCGGTGGGAAACCAGATTCAGTCCTCCTCTCAGCCTCTGGGGATTAAATTCATATCAGACAGCTCAGGGAAATAATGTGATTGTGGGGTAGGTGATAGCTAGAGAGAGGCAAGAAGAAACACGCAGAGGCTGGAGCAGGAGGAGCACCCTCCCCATGGGAAAGTGCACTGCCCACCAGCCCCACAGCCCTGGATGCTGAAGAACTTGGTATGGCATCTAGCCAGGAGGAAGAGAGACCCATTTCCCCAAATCTTTAACTACCACAAAGTAACCCTTGTGAGTGCCCAGACAGTCTGGGTTTTGTTTAAGAAGAAATTGCTGGTTTGAATCGGGAGAGGAGAAGTTCATCCAGGGCTCCCAGATCCAGTCTGAGTGACCAAGTTAAAAAAATCTGGTTTGGATAAGCAAAAACACTGTTTTGGCACCCTGAATTGCTTTTTACACCCAAGCTAGAAGCTGAACAGAGTAATTTTTCATTGTACAGGTCTAGCAGCCTCTAATGTTCTCACAGGATCATTTATGCCAAAAAGTTCCTCGTACAAGGATGTGCATGCACAAACTTTTTCAATCACTTTTAAGGGTGGTGGCTGCACCCCTGCTGCAGGCTGCCTGCCTTTGCAGCTGCCATAGGCTGCTGGAATGTCAGAAGAGGTAGTAAGTGACTTGTCCCCACGATGGGATCTGGATCTCTGAGCTGCAGTAAGGGAGGAATTACACAGGACTTGATTCCTCCTGTTTTCCTCCTGGCCACTGCTGGCTTCTGAAACACGACTGGCAGGAGACAGCAATGATTTCAGGTGACCTGGCCTGACCCAAAGCTACAAAATGAATCATGTATTGAGCATTCCAGGGAAAAGTGACACCTGAGACCTCTGCAGACAGTGTTGAGCTTAAAGGCTTCCACTTACTGATTTCTCACCTATAAATTTCTCCTATTCTGACTCAGACAACTGTCTGCCTCCTGAGGTAAACTTGGCTTCTGGATTTTTTCTTGAAAGAGATGAGAGAGGCAGTGACAAGAGCAGGAACTGTTCTAACATCCAAGTGTTCTTACAGCCTTATCTTATTTCCCATGACATGCTATTAAAATAAATTTGTAAACAAAATGCCTTGGTCCTTTTAATATAAATGATTACACATGAATATGTGTTTGAACTCAGCAAGTATTGAGTATGAAGTGAGTTCTCTAATGAAGTGATCTTTATGAATCTACTTGAAATTACCACAGCTCTAGGCCAGGGAAATATTTTTTTCAGAGGTAAAATATTGGGAACCCAATTTGAACAGAGCTGGGGGAGTCAGCTGGGATATTTGGCTACAAACCCTATTTTTTATGCCCTGAACTTAGGAAGCAAATAAAATTCCTGAAACAAAAAATTTTTTTTTCTTTTTTCTTTTTTTTTTAAGTTATTGGGCTATATCTCCTAACCAGCATTTCCAAAAGACATTATATCCCTTGACAGTCCCTTTTGGTAAGCACCACTGGCTTTCTCAAGCTGTTTGCTTTTGGAGCAGCAGTATTTCCCCATGCAGTACGAGTTCTTCTTGTCTTCAGAGAGCGCTTTGGAGCAGCAGAGCCACGGCTGGCCCACACGCAGCAACACGTGGTCTCTCAGGGCTGGGATTTCTCAGATGTTTCAGAGGGTAGCCTCACGTTCCCTTGGTCTCTGAGGATATCCCAAAACCATACATCCAAGTGGAGGTTTGTACACTTGAGTCAGGGGTGAGAGGAAGGAGATTCGTTACTGCAGCCCAGAAAGACAACTGCCCGATCTTCTACATGTCCTGGAGGGCTCCTTGCCTGCCTCTTGGTAAACTCTTAGCCTAGCCTTCCCACTGAACATTATTTATCCTGAAACCAAATATCTGGAGTCAGTTCTGTGCTTGGAGGACTAAGGCATAGTGAGGCAATTCTGCACAGACTGCAGATGGCATGCCTTTCCTTCGGTGGCTGCCATCCTGGTGTTGAGTGATGCCCTCACTGATTAATTGCTCAGATTCTATTCCTCTACTAAGTCACTTACTGGCAAGACCCAGTGAGATGCCAAGAGCAGATAAAGGCAGGATTTCTTGATATTTGGTGCCCAGATGCCTTGAGGAGGTGCAGCAGCGGGCATCAGCTTTTAGCAGGCAACAAACCAACTTGGCTCTTGGGCAAGAGCTTGTGTGAGGATTCAAGAAACTGCAGTGACAGGGCTCCAGTATTGCCTTAATTCATCCCTGCTGTTTCCTACAGAGGTGGCAAATATGCCAGGGAATAAGTGGTTTCACACAAGAAAGAGTGCTTTCACAGATCAAACTCCGTATAACAAAGAGGTGAGGATACACTCTAGAAGGTTGAACTAAATCAAAAGGGTCTCAGAATAAGTTTTGATTTCATCAATGACTTTTGCTAGAAGCTTACTGCTGCATGACATATTTTAAAATACCCTTTTTCCTATGGTCAACTCTTGTGTTCTCCTTTTTTCCTCAACCTTACAACTTTTCTGTTCTTCCACTGGAACACTCTTCCTCCATTTCTTTGTCTTCAACACTTCCTTCTTCATGTCTAGCCTTGACCTCTCCTCCTCTGTCTCCAACCACCTCTTGATGCCTCAATTCCTGCTAGCTCCTGGTAATTTTTTGTTATACAATGGAACATTTTTGGCTTGCATAAATGCATGATTGCATCTTTATCTCATTACGAAAGGAAACCTAAGTCATATAATTAGAAAAACCAGGTAATTAGAAAAGGTAGATGCTTTTCTTCCTGAAATGTGGCAGACTCAGAAACTCCTAGCTTTTGTTTAAGAACTGTACTTTAACTGTTAATGTCAGATTTTAAATTTGGATTTGATAAAATGACTTACCACACTCTGTCAACTTGGAGGAAAGATTCTTGCATGCAACTTTCTTGAAGACACAAGCTTTGTTCCTAATACTTTGATTTGCACAAAACCCATGGTTCGAAGTTATTGTTGAATTTGCAAAATGCTTTTTTACCTCCATGTATCTTCTCTGATGAAATCTCTGTGGTTCTTCATTTCCATGAAACCTGAAGCTTAATAGAAAACAAAGTGATAGTATTACTAATCTCTACTTTGTGCTAATGGCTTCTGTTTCCAGTTGTGAACACAGTTAGTGTCTAATCATGTGTCGCAGATTAAAAGCTGTGTTTCCTGAAGTGGTCAACATGTAAAATTCCTGATGAGGAAGAGCTCAGCCTTGTAGATGAGTGTGAATGGAAGTTCAACTTTCTAGCTACAAAGTTCATTAATCAAGGGAGGACTTCTGAGCAAAATGGACACATAATTGCTGATCCTGGGAAATAGTGAATTTTTTAGTTTGCTATAAGGAGGGGCTTGTGCTCAGAACGACTTCTTCTCCTCCCCCCCAGCCCGGCCACCCAAACATGCCTCACACAAAAACCCCTCATCTGAAAATGAAAGTACCTCTAACCTATGCTGACATCTCAGCTGCTGTGTGAAAACATTCCCAGGCTGCTCCAGGACGGAGAGTGGTATCCCCCTGCAGAGCCCAGGACTTGCACTAATGACTCTGTTGACAGCCAGATAATTGCCTGGCCTGGAGCAGCCATGCCTACCTAATCCAGGCAGAGGGGCTGGCTCCTGCAGCCACCCTGGCACCGTGTCACCTGGCTCCCAAACGCTGCCAACACGTGCAGACTTGGACATGGCAAGAGCGCTCCAGAGAAAAGAGCTCCCAGAACAAGGGGGCCTTCAGGAGGTGACAACTTTTGGGGGGTGGATATCAGGTACCAACAGCACCCACCCAACTACATGTCTGCCTATGACACAGGGTGGAATTGTGTTTAACCAGTCCAGATCCAAAACTAATACAGGGTTAATCCAGATAAGCTTTTAGGACAGTAGCACTACTCAAAACCAGTCACAGGGATTCTTATTTGAGAAGTAACCAGAGAACAGACCTTTCCCATTCCATAGCTGCATGCTGCAGTGACAAGCACTAGCTGCTTCAACATACCCCTCTTCCAAAAACTATAAAGTTAGCTGTTAACAGTGCAATAATACTAAGCCAAATATTGACACCCAAAAAATAGTACTTTTATTCTTCTCTTTTGCTATGGCTGTCTAAATATGCTGGGTTTTTTTAAAGCTTGCTCAAAAGCAACAAGGAAAGCCATTCTATCTAAACAAAAGTTAAGAAGATTGTTTTACAGAAGATGAGACAGGGAATCACTGGCATTGTCGAAGAGAGGAAAAACTGAACCCCTACAATTGAGTAATGAGGATTACCACAACTGAAAGATACGCTTTTTGGCAAGAACATTTAGAGCCCAATTTTCCAGGCAAAGCTCCATTTTTAAAATGTCCCTGACTAACTCCATACGTTAAATATGGCTGTGCACTCCTACGTGCCCCTGACTCCCCACAGTTCTCCAAAACACAGTGCAAGCATGTTGTTGCAGCTCATGTGGGAAGCTAACATCTGGATTGTCTCTTTGGTTGACCTAGGAGGCCAGATTTGTCAAAACTTGAAAGCACTGTGCAGAAAATGCCTCTCTAGGCTTCGAAGCCAGCTCTTGTTGGTTCAGCTAACTAGGTGGTGGAATTCCCCAACTTTTACATTTGCCTTTGCAAACACTCCTTCGAACTGGCGCCAGAAACCTCTCCCCTTTAACTCTAGGGAAGGAAGCAGAAGAGCTACTGGCAACCTTTTCTGCTCTCCTATTGCACAAGCTGCTGCTTTGTCTTCCACTTGTACCTTACGCATCCCCGCGATCGCATTGCTTGTCTGAAGGGTATTTTGACAGCACCCACCCTCCCAGATAGATCCAGGCTTTCCAGGGCCAGCCAGCTGGCTGTTGTGTCCTCCAGCTCTTCAGGAAACTCTCCCAGTCCACCCCAGTAGTGCTGTGAGCATGGGGACCCAGGGGTGCACATCTTCAGCCTCTAGCTGCCAGCAGAAAGGTATGGCAGCTCTTTAGCTTCACCTTGCTTTAACTGACTTAGTGTTGAGTGAAAAGTCGCAGCCTTCCTAAAACCGAGGATTCTGCAATCAAGTGTTAAAAATAACTCCAGCACCCTCTGCCAGCTACAATAATAAGGCTTTCCTGAAGACAGCTTTGGCTAAATCCTAGAATAACAATGTCACAGGAATTCTAGAAATGCTAAATCTGCAGTTATGCAATCTAATTTCTGTTTCATGGACAAACCCCATGCTTCAGGACACTGATAGAGCATCAAGTTAGAGAAGGAAGGCACCCCTTTTCCACCCTCATTCATGGTGTGACACAAGGCCCCAGGTGCCCCCATCCTCCCCAGCTTCTCTGTGCACATTTGCCATCCTCCACCTTCCAAGGCAACGCACTGCACGACACAAAGCAAAGTTCTGGGCCGGCACAGCAGCCCGTGGCTCTCAGCTGTGTTCTCTCCTCCATTCCCAGCTCTACCTGCTTTTGCAGAGAGCCCTTTGCTGGGTTTTGCTTCCTGGATGGTGGCTGCCAATGCTTCCGGGGGATGAAAGCCAGATTTTCCTGTGTACGAGAGAGAGGGATGTGCTGGCGGTTGCATTTTCCAAGAAAGAGGTGTACAGTACAGCTTCTCTTTTACAAGATTAAACAATTCTAAGAATGTACCCTTGTGTGGCTCGTATCCTCTGGCTTTGTAAACTCAACCTGTGCTTTCCTGCAGGCCCTTCAGTACACATGCTTTCTATGCTCTGTTCCTAACATCTTAAGCCAATCCTCTTTGCCAGTTTGTCCAGAAAACAGGCAAATGGAAATAAGCAATTGGGCTTCTAGAAACTTGCATAAGAATCCGTGTGTGAGTGCCGAGCTCTGGTGAAGGAGGCTCTGAGCCCAGGAATGTACCTACTTTCTCCTTCCTGTATTTAGCTGACTAAGATTCCTAAACAGCGGCTCCACATCCTAAATTATAGGTTTGGACTGGAGCACTTGGCCCATGGCTTGGATGTTTTGTGTAATTTTGCTGCAGCTAAACTCAGATTTTTCCAGAAGATGGCCCTGTGTCTCCTTACACCTCAGGCTCCCCCCCCACCACAGGATTATTATTCCCAGCTGAGAGACTGGAAAGCATTGCACTAAACAGGTGAGATGCTCAGGATTCAGGTAAAGGGCTTCTTCCCTGAAGTGCTGCTGTCATGTGCTGCTGACACTGGTGCAACTCTGTAAAGCTGCTCCTGTAAAACAGGGCAGAGCAGAATCTGGGAGCCTGAGTCACACTGTTTTCCTTTACCCTATGCACTAATAAGGAATAAATGACGATACTGATGTTAAGACATAAAAGCAGTGACTACAGTAGCAGTTCACACAGTTTTTGCAAGATTATCATCTACTGCCGATGTGTCCTGTTAGCTCTGTCTTTGGAGATAACCCTCTTAACCAGCTGCAAAGCCAATGGAAATTGCTG
This sequence comes from Chaetops frenatus, assembly GCA_013400775.1. Classification (NCBI taxonomy): domain Eukaryota; kingdom Metazoa; phylum Chordata; class Aves; order Passeriformes; family Picathartidae; genus Chaetops; species Chaetops frenatus. The sequence goes on from VZTR01030517.1 coordinate 80,912, forward strand.
ACCAGAAAAAGATGCTATAGAAAAAGCAAAAGCATTGGAGGGCAGCTGAACTGTGACACTAATAACAGTAATAAGTCAGACAACCACTAACACTGCTGAGCAAATACTGTTCTACTTGAGTGGGAAGAGAAAAACTCATGGGCATGCCTGCCCAAAAATATTATCTTGTGGCTTGGTCATGTGTACTCATGAGCAAAACTGAAGCTGAACCATTTGCTATGGTAGGGAGAATAGTTTTTGATAAAATGTGATGTGATGGAAGGTGTCTGGAATAAACATTAAAAATTAGGAAAGTTTATGGTCTCAGAGGAAAAAGAGAGCAGACCCTTTCAGACAGACAGAACTGATGAAGCACATTGCTTTTTCAGACTCACAGAAAGTGGTAACTGTCCAGTTGGCTACTTCATCTGTGGAGAAAGGGCCAAATTGCTGCTTCCTTTCTTTCAGGGAAGGTGCATATCTGAGTCTGCTCCCTCAGCCCTTCTGTTGGATTTATTTATCATGGAACCTGAAGGAAACAGATACCAGTTAAATCTGTCATGCATGACGGTAAATCAGCCAGTTTACAAGCTATTGAATGATAGAGGGAATAATTGTGTCTCTTGTTTCCTTAAACTTTATGATCTTAAAAATAACAAGGATGCTATTGAAGAAATTTATTAGTGATTGAGCAAGTTCTCCCAGTCAACCAAGCAGTTATTCTTTTATCATTAAACATGCAATAAATTTAATATGGTTGTTTGGCACAAATTAGTGACTGTCTACAAAAGTACTGAAGATAAATATCTGACTTACAGTGCACAAGTGGCTATAAAACTCCAGTTCTGAAACAAGTCCTTGATCAAAGTAGCATAGTTGCAAGGCACGCTGGTTAGAAGCTGAATCATTAAGGATCAAGAACACCTCTTATCTACACTTAAATAAAATGTAATAAAGAAGCAGAGATTTGTCTTAAGGCCAAAGCTACAGAGTCCTGAATTACTGCTAACAAAACACAAAGGTTTATGACACAGAGACATTTCAGTACCTCATCTGGTATTTGTACTGCTCTAAAAGTGAGCCCTGCTCATTCAGGAACAGTGCAGGTATAAACCCCTGTCTGGAGGGAGAAGGCAGCGTAGGCAACTGCATTTCAGGTAATGTACTAAGTGAGTATAACCTGCAGGAAGGAGGGGGAAGAGGTCTGGGGTTCTGAGTAGAATAAGGTTTGCCCATGGCCAAACAGCCTGGAGGATGCTGTTCCATCCAACTGCTGTGATAAGTGGTGCTGACCCTTACACAACATAAACACATCACAAATTTCTATCTGCACTTAAATAAAAGTTGGCTTTCAGTTGGTAACCTTTGATCTGGTCACTGCTGAAGACTAATGAAAGACAGAAGAGATTTAAACACCTCAGACTGAACAGTGAAGTAGAAAGGAAAGATTCAGGTTTGTGCCTTCTCTGATGGAAATATGGATGAGCAGTGGTGTTCTGAGTCATCCAACTTTAGTATGGTCTGTCAGGAAACAATGGAATAAGATACAGCACCTAAAGCAACACTTCTAAAAAGTGGCAATACCACAACATGACCCGCCTGTGCAACTCATCAGCACAGTTTACCACAGCCCATTACTGCAGGATTTGGAAGGACTAAATATGTGAAATGCCAGAAATGATAGTTTCTCCATTAGAATGAAAATAAACATATGGTATGAAGTTTCCAGACTCACAGATGTCTCAGACCTTCAGCTGGGACAGTTCAAGAGAGGCAATATTTTCCAAAAACTGTTCCCTAGATTGCTTTGCATTTTTATATGAAGCACCTTAGACCAGAATCTGTCAGAACTAATATACCACATCAGATGAAATGGACTGGTGCAATAAGAACATATATATATGTGTGTGTATATATATATATAATGTAAACCCATCTCAGGCCATTGGTAATCAAGACCTGATCCAAAAAAAGCCACCCCGAGCCCCTAAAGAATAAGGTTATTCCTTGAGATGGCGGAGTCTTTCAACAGATTATTTGCACGGATGTATGTCCCATGTAAAAAATGGAGAAATACACAGAAGTTCAGCTCTAACACAAGTCAACTGATTCAGCTAAAAGCAGATGCAGTTACTGCAAGCATTTCCCTCTATTCTACCTCCCTCCCGTTTATGAAACTGTGCTGTTCCCTTACATGTGAAACTCCACCTTTCCTCACCTATCCCTTCTGCTCTTCTTACTGACCAAAACAGCCCGGGTGACTGAGAAAAGATGCAACTCAATAATTAACATTTCCTTGCCTGGTAGAGTTTAGTTTACAGCTTCAGGAGACAACAGGGAGCTGTGTTCGTGCAATCTCTCAAGAGCGTGAAGAGGGGAAATTCTAGTACTGGGTTCATATCCCATTTTCAGTCTCTTCAACAAATGGGAAAAGTAAAAACAAAAAAAATTTCAAAATCTGTATTATGGTAGTACATCACTGTCCTCTAAATGTTCTGCTTTCATACACTTGAACGGTAAAAGTCAAACAGGCTGAAGAAATCTAGAAGACACACTGTTTGCAAGATCATGTTTCAGAGAGGAAAAAACCACTGATAGCATTTTTGCAAATATACGTGTCTTTCAGATAACTAATAATGACTAGGGCTTGAGCTCCCCAGAGCTCTCAGCTGAGCCCTGTTGCTCTGTCTGTGCCAGGCAGCCTGAGCTTGGCAACTGCGGCCCAATGCAGAGGTCTGAGGTCACTGCCATCAGCCACCAGGGGCTTGTAACACTCGTGTCAGAGCTTTCTTCCTGATGCCTCTCTCAAATCCTCTCCTGCAGGTTCAGGCAGGGACAAAGCAGAGAACATGTTGGAGGTTGTCACTGCTCCATGCCTCGCACTTCTGTAATGCTGCCCAGCGTGCCCCAAGTGAGAAGTAGCCTTTGAGTGTGCCTGAAAAGCTGGGAGCTGCCGTGGTCTTCGTTACATCCAATTAACAACCAGGCAAGGGCCCTGCCAGGGCCCGAGTGTGCTTTTGGGAGGCTTCCACAACGAAAGCAGCGAAGCACCGAAACAAGTGTTTCATTGTCTCCCTCAATTAAGCACACAGTGTTGCATCATCACTGCTGTAAATATTCTAGTGTGCCAAATTGTGCCGTTTTGCTCTCAGCCCTCATTCAGGTCTGTAATAAATCAGGCCACGTGTGAGCAGCTTTGCATTTTAAGTAACCTTTAGGCGCTGCGTGCTGGAGCAGAAAGTTTCCCCCAAGCCCAAACAGAAGCTGGTCCATTTGTGTCCCTCAGAGTCAGCCAAGATGGGGCACTGAGCAAGCAGGCTGGAATATGGTCCCATTATCCCAGAGTGACCTGTCACCAGCCCACAGTTCTGGGGTTGAAGGACAGGGATGAAGACAACCCCAGGCCTCTTCAGCAGTTCTTCAAAGACTTTTCTTTCATGAACATGGAAGGGAAGACTGATGTCCTTAATCATTGAAGCATCCTACAGCAGCCAGGAGTTTCACACCTTCTAGTTCAGCAGGTGGTGGAAGAGCAGCTGTTTCATGACAAACTCATGGACAGCCAAGCCAGTGGCAGCTGTGAAAGGACAGCTAGGAGAGAGAGGAGGGAGAGCTATTGTTGTGGTGAAAAATGGTCCTTCCCAACAACACTTACTGCCAGCCCTGCTTCTTGTCTTCCCTTGGTGTTGTCAAAACCAACAAATTTGACATCCTCACTTCATACCTTCTCATTTCCAGATGTCTCTGTCATCTCATTTCTTCACAGGAGAAAGCAGTGTGGTCTTGGCCCTGCAACTGCAGATAGCAAAACCCAACTCTTGCCATTTGTTGTTGGCAGACAGCAACACAGCAGAGCAGTTTGACTTGCTCTTCTTCAGTTACTCTTAAAGTGAATCAGATGTCCCTGTTGCAGCAGAGCAATGCCCATGAAAATGATGGGAGAACAGTGTTGCTGCAAGCCCTTGGCCACCACCATTCAGAGCTGCTCTCTCATTATAAAAATGTCGGAACCATAAGATGTTTTCTGTACAATTCCAGTGACCAGACAAATAATTCCAGTAACCAGTTTTATGCTTTTTTGCTTGGTTTGGCCTACATGTAATTTTGCTTGCCACATTGGCTAATGGAAAATATGGAAAATATGACTGTTCTGAAAAACCAAGCTTACTCTGAATTTTGGCAATGATGAGCAAACATAAATGCAGCACACAGTGCAAAAATGTCACTTATTAGGAGGTTTCTTGGGCTTATCTTAAACTGAAGCAGTAAATATATATAAATACACACTAAAGCAACTACTGGCTCTTAACCACACAGTAAAGCAGCTGCCCAGAACTGGGAATACCAGTAGATAGTCCTGACCTTCAGATTGTGATACCATCAATGGTAAATTGATTTCAGGAGAAAGAAATCAAATCCAAATTCCTGCACTGCTGAAAGCTATTCAAACAGCAGGTGGTTGGCCACCTCTGCTCAACCAAAAAGTTATCTTCCACTTGAGTAAAGGATTTCATCAAATGGCTGTTGTAGGAAAGCCCTTGCTCTCTAGATAAGAAATTCTGAAATTCTTTTCATGTCAAATGCATTTGATTCTACTTCCTGAGGACACCAGTACTCTCACTTTCACAGACCCAGACAATTTCTTGCTTTGCTGTCTCTTCCCAGTCTAATCCCACATTCTCAACAGTTTTGGGGGAAACTGCACAGCACTTTCTTATTTAGGAGTTGGAACACGGTTGTGTGGGGAGGTAAGGGATGGTCACTCAGGATGAATTACACCGCGAATCTTGCATGTATCTCAGGGACTCTCCAGCACTGCAGGAGAGGTAAGCAGTAGCCTGACACTCTGTCCATTCTGTTCCTCCTGCCATCAGACCCCCAAAGGTTCCTGTCTGGAGGCGGTGAAGATTGCCATCGATGCTGGTTACCGCCACATCGACGGCGCCTTTGTCTACCTCAACGAGCACGAAGTGGGACAAGCCATCCGGGAGAAGATCGCTGAAGGGAAGATCAAGAGAGAAGACATATTTTACTGTGGCAAGGTGAGTACCTGCTCTCAGATTATTTACACTAAACCCAGGATTTCCGTGAATGGTCTTTGTCAGGAATGCCGGCAGTCAACATCTGGCATGCTTCCTTCCAGATCCAACCACCTTTAGTTTTCTTTATGGACACTCGGTTTGCTGTGAGGCACAGGAATGGCTGTTGTTCTCTGTTTAAATGTCTGATTGCAGTGGGAACCATGCAACATCCATTCTGCTTAGGACTGTAGGTACCTGCAGGTCAGGACTGTGGCTGCACTCAGCGTGAAGTGCTGCCTAACCTGTTACTGTGCCACAGGCTGTGTTGTCACACACGCAGCCCCATCTGGACAATGATCATGCAAATGAGTTATTTTCTGTTAAAGCAATTCCCTGCACAGGTTTGCCTCGAGGTTGCACAATGGAAGGGATGGGAGCAAGCACGTGCATGCCAGTGTCTGTCTATGGGAGAACAGCTAGTGCTCTCATTGGTACTACTGCCAGAAAATTACTCATCAAGCTACACCCTTCGTTACTGCATCACCTGTCATTAAAAAGCTCTAGGATGATGAATCAATTTACTTGGAGAGAAGATGTCATTGCACTTCTGTTCTAGAGCAATGAGGCTGGAGGAATGCATGAGCTATTTTATACATTCAAGTGTTGACTCTATGACTTGACTCTCTCCTAAAGGAATGAAATCCCTTGTCCAATGACGTGTCTGACAAAAGCTGTCACAACTATGATGAGTTACCCCAGGTATAAGGGAGCTCACTGCACACTGCAGAATAAACACTGATGGTGCCTGTCCAGTTTCTAAGGGAGTTTATGGCCTCAAATAGTCCTTCCTGCAGTGCTTCTTTGAACACAACAGCCTAATATTTTCCCTTTCGCCTTTCCCAAATAAGACGTAATCCACAACTACTCAACAGACTTGCAAATAAACACCACTGTTCCTAGAGTGAAAGATCCCATGGGATGAGAGGCCTGGCTTACTCTGAGCAATTTAGTTAAGTTCTGTGATCTGGGAAAACTAAGCTTCAGATTGGACAGTTTGCAGACCAAGTGGATTTTCAGCAGCTGTAGACCAATTTCCAAGTACAGCAATTTCCAGTCTGTAAAATATGCACCTCTTTTCCAAGTTTCCTGCTTGGTTCTACTGATAACAACTTTGTCATTCTGAGAAAAGCCTCACGTTCTCAAATTCTCTGCCTTTATCAGGGGAATTTCTCAGTCTCTCATACGCCAAATATGTTGATCTGGATCAGTGAAAATATTTGGTTTCAACACTTTTATAGTTTCATTACACCAAATTATCAGTAATATTTCAAATCAAAACCACCAAGTTGTGCCAAAAGGTTAGAACCAGATGTTCTAACAATTTTGAGTATTTTAACCTTCCCAACTGCTTCCCCTGCAGTTTATTTTCCCATATCAACCTTTAGGCTCTGTGAAAACACATCTCCAGGTAAAATTTCCAAACTTCCTTTACTTATTAAGCCTCATTGTATTCAGTGTCTGATCTGATCACCAGCTGATTTCCCTAGTCAATACACACTATTTAAATGTTGAGTCATTTGGAAAATTGCACGTCCTGCAAGCCACAGGGCTGCAACACACAGAAGCACAACAGGCAATGCCTGTGTGCCTGTGAGGTGACACACACACACACACATGGATTTCTCTCACTGTTGTGTCCTGTTTGTGCTTGACAAAACAGCAGCTGCTCAGGGTGACAGTCCATTTCAGCGCTCCTACAATCTTTAAGAGAGTTCAAAGGCAGAAGCAGAAACTACTCTGTAACTAATTCAGTCCATCACAATCTAGGATTTTCACAGGTTTCACTCAAAACTTTCACAGCAGCTCTGAACTTCCCAGGAGGAGTGGGAAACGGATCTCCCTTGCCTTATGCATCTTTAGTTTAATGTACCTCACAAACTTAGGTATCTTACAAACTACAGGCAAATCTCAACCCAACAGATACCTCAGGCATTGATTAAGCAACTGATTGATATGAACTGTTGCATCTTCTAGGAAAGAGGGTAGACACACAGACCATTCTTGGAAGCAGCAGGCACTACAGATGTTAGTTATGTTTTCTGCCTTACTGACATCAGAAGCACTGGAAATTCCCAGGACCCTTCAGACTCGTGCCTGATCTTTCCTTAGGCAAAGATGCTGCAGATGGGAGGCTGATCCAGCAGCAGGGACTGAGGAGAGCAGCGCTGCAGAGTGGCAGAGTTACTGGAACAGTGACCTGGTGTGATCGCGCTGCATCTGCCAGTTGAAATCATCAGCACTTGCACTTGGCTCTCGCTGCTGGCTGCCTGATCAGGCAGAGCAGCTCAGCATCCAGAAATTTTAGAGGTTTTATATCAACTGCCAACATCTCACTTGGCTTATACAGCAAGACCTTTTTGGTCTCCTCTTTCATCCCAGGATATTTCTTTCATTAAACTAGAAGTAACATTTCCAGGAAATGCGGTGTCCTAAAATGCCAAAGCCAGCTGGCAGCTTTGACTTCTCAAACATGGGTTCTACTTAGGTAGATAATACAATAACTTGTACAAATCATGAAAACAGTTATGAAACTCTCAAGTTTCCATGGCATCGATGTATTGACATAGTACAAACGTTTGCTGTTTTTAAAGGCTGGTTCTTTAGAACCTCTGCAGTTTTCGGAGGGAAGTATATTCACTGGCTAGTGCTGAGCTCAATAGAGCTGGGCTAGAACAGGCGAAAAACTACTTCTAAGCAATATATCTCAGGTTACCAGATTTCTAAAACACAGTAACAAACTGAACATGAAGGGTCTACAAAGCAATTTCCTTACTTAAATACAAATTAAGCTCATTTTGCACGTGAAATGCTTAAAAAACACATAGACCAAGGGTTTTCAGTCAATCCAGTGGAACAACTGAAAACTGTTGAGAACAGGACCTTGGTCCCTTTACTGTAGTACAGCTCAGCCTCTTTCCACTGTTACTGCTCATAAACTCTTCACATCTTGCAGCATACAGGTGAGAAAGGCCTAGTATGAATTTCCAGGTGATTTGGTTTGTCAGCTTAGGGCAGGGTCAGATGTCCTGCTTTCAGTACAACTTCATATGTCCTTGCTTCTGTGGGCAGAACTGAGCAGATTGGTTTCCCATGGAGTAAAGAACCTGGTTTAAAAACAAAACAAGCATCTAAAATACCTTAAAACTTACCCAGGCTACACCCTTTAACATCTATAATCGACATCTTCTCCTATAAATCACAATTCAAGTTTTGTGTCTTTAGAACAAATTCATTTTAGCTCTTGGCATGCTGTGGCTGTCAGCTTTGGTGGCAGAACTGACTAGAAAATGACCATACCAGCAAACAGCAGGTTTTTCCAACCATCAGAAGTGACAAAAACCTCAACATGACTCCACATGTTAGCTTTGTAAGTTGAAAAAAAAAATTAAAAAAAAAAAATAGCCCAACTTATTGTGTGCATTCAAATGGCACTTTAAACCTTCTATTGTGTGTTAATTCTGCTGCAGTTAAAGTCGACAAAACTCGATCAGTTTACAAAGAGCTCTTGGTTACTAATTACCATGCTATGGTTTTATTCTTGCAAGAGCTTTGCTTCAGCAGGGTTCAGTTAGAGATAGTGCTGAACACTCACCAGGCTGAGCACTGCTCCACAGCAACCTCGGGCACAACCCTGGAGGGAAATTGGCATTAAAGAGGGACAGAACTCTGTGCTTTAACTACTCACACCTGCACAGTGTGTTTAGTGTTTAGTCTACCGTGACTAAACACAAACACACCTTCCCACGAGGACTGGAGAATGAGTGAAATCTTCCCTAGGTCAGGCAGCCTGTCAGGCTCCACGACCACAGGAGAAAAGCAGGAGATTCTGTCAGTGCTGGGTGCTTGGCGGCTCAATAGCTAGCTCACATGATCCCAGCTCCTGCCTTCAAGCATAAAACTGACCACAGATTCCTTGTAGGAACAAAGTTTTTCAGTGAAAGCATATGCTTGGAAAACAAAAGGAATCTGCCTACCTTCATTGAGCAACAGTTTGCAGTATACTCAGCTCAGAGGAACCTGTGTTGTAATAAAAAAATAAATCCGTAGTGGCTTTACTTGGTCAACACTTCATCAGTCCTGGGCAAGAATTCCTGTCTTAACTGCTGCACCTGGCTCTGACAGAAGGCAAGGTAAGGCCCTCACCTCTGCCTTGCAGGGATGGAGCCCACCATGGTGTCTTGGCACTGTGCAGGACGGGCTCTGTCAGGAGGACAAGAGGGAGGGAGCGTGTGCTGGGGGGCTTCAGCTGTCTCACTGTTCCTCCTGGCACCCAAAAAAGCCTGTGCTTGCCTCCCCAGCTGTGGAATACCTGCCACCCCCCAGAGCTGGTGCGTCCCACACTGGAGAAAACCCTGAAGATCCTGCAGCTGGACTATGTTGACCTCTACATTATTGAGTTGCCAATGGCTTTCAAGGTAAAAAGAAAAAATGCTTGGGAAAAGTGCATGAACTTGGCTTGAAGCAAGGTCTCCATCCAGCATATTCCTTGCAGCTTCCAATCCCTGCTGTCAATAGCATTTTGGGCAGATAATATAGATATTTTGATACATACTACATACACATATTTCTGTGTACTGCCTGCTCTGTAAGAGAGACTTACAGGTGGTGTGAGAACAGGCCAGGACAGATGTTGCTTGGAGTCTTTCTGCTGGAAGGACAGGTCTCCCAAGTGGGGTTGAGCAGTTTCTACTCTGAAAAATTACCATAGCTGAAGCAGTACATGTGCCTGAATCCCCTCTGAGCCTCCAGGAGAGAGTCACTGGAGGAAAGAGCTCAGACAGAGCAGCAACAGGCCAGGGGCAAAGTTTGGAGGGGGAGAGGGAAAGGGAAATAAGTCACCAAGTTGGTTTCCTTACTCTGTCCCAAATTAAAGCTGCTGGGCAAATTGTGGTTATGATCTTAATCTCCTTAACTGCAGAGCTCAGCTTCAGTAGATCCCAACTGGTGCCAAACACGGGTTGTCCATCTCTCATTATTAAATGTTCAAGTTCTGATATTCCTTCATACTGCTGGCTCTGGGCAACTTGTAGGCAAACCTTTGAATGCAGGGAGTTCAGATCAGAATTGCATGTCTCCCTCTTGTAAGTCCACAAACTTTCTGCTTTCACAGCTCTTTGTACCTTGCTTTACAACTTTACTCTACAAGCACATGATATAAAGGCAAATGAAATGAGGAGAATGATATTCCAAACATTTAAGTGGTTTGGAACTAATTAAATCCTTCTTCTTAGAGAGAATAGGGTCAGGCAATTATTTGGTTAATTGTTTCTGAATGAGTTTGAGCTCTAAGCTGGCCTCTTTTTGCAGGAAAGGTAATTCTCTGATTATTAAAATCATATTTTGCTGCAGACTCCAAATTACCAGAACTATCAGATAGGAAGCAATTTACCAATGAGGCTATCACATTACACTTGCAGCCCTTTTTTTCCCCTGAGGAGGCCATATCCTATTAAGACCCGTGTAAGAGTAACCAGACTCTGATATTAAAATTTTATTTATACAGTCACACGTATGGAATCCTTTCGGGTACATTTTTGAAAATTTCCCACCACTAGCAATTTCCTGTTTCCCTTTTCTTGTGTTTGTATTCTTTAGTAGTTCATTCTCCCACATAGTGAAGGTCATTGTCTCACAATATAAAGATATAGACAGCTGGCTTTAAAGTAATGTACATCTGACTCCCTGAGGCTTGTATCAACAATCTTGACTTGTTAAAGAAGTAGCAGACCTAGAGATTCATTCATGTTTCTCATGAGAGGAGGAAAAAAAAGAAGTCACTTTCTTCCTGAAAAATATACACTTTTCTATGTCAAATACAAGAGAAAAAAAACCCCATCCTTTTGCAGTGGTGACAGGTTTCCTTTCTTTGCTCCCTCTCTCACAAATACACCCATCCTGCCTGTGATGCTTGCCTTTGATGAGGAGAATGCAGGTGTAACTCTAAGAAACTCCTACTCTGCCCTAGGTCTGCAAATATTGGTGCTTTCCTCCCCAGAAGTCTGGCAAAAGCAGTCTCTGGTTGGAACCAGCGACGTACTTGAGACAGAAATTACAGAAATGTGAGCAGTGTGCCCCTGCAGAGCCCAGCCAGCAGTTTGTCACAGGGCTTTCAGGCACAGGGAGAGAACCATGGCTTCAGAGAGCACCACTCAGCAAAGTCCCACTGCTTTTCAACAGCTCAAGAACAGCCAACATACAGTGCAGAATTATTCACTGACATACCAACATTAGCCTACCTGTATTTTTCCCCACGTAGATTCCCCATTCAGGACTTTTGTCCTTCCTGCCTTTAGCCTCCAGCAGTGGTGCTCAGCCCCTCGACCCTAGCAAGGCAGTAACCAGCAGAAACAGCTTTCCTCCCTCTGCCTGGGGAGCTCACAGCCACCAGCAGCTTTTTTAGGGGACTCTTCTCAGATGGCTGATTCATTAGTAGGCATCAACCTGTCCACTAAATGATCTGCAGATCCATCCCATCTGAGTGATTCTGTGATCTGACAGGAAAGCAGATACTTTAGTATTACACTGAACAAGTCTCATCCCAGTATTATGTCATTTTAAAAGAATAACCCAAAACAGACCATTGGTCTCTATTTCACTTCCTGTTGACCTTCTGTTTATAGGACAGGCATTCACAGGTTGCAAAAATTGCTTTCTTGAGAAAGCCTGCCTGTCAAAGACCATGTTATGAAAGAATTGGGATGTGCAGGCTTGTCTTCCTGCATGTGCATTGGTGAGAAAATTATTACAATGGGAGCAGGACTTTTCCTCTCAGTGGTTGACAGCTGCTGGGTTTTAAACTGGCAAGCAAGCTGTCTGGTGTCTTCTGGAGTGCCTCCAGACTTTGGACATGACATGATAAAATGTGATCCCACATGATGGCAGTGACTGTATGGTGTTCCCACACTAATTTTAGTGCTCATGCAGCAGCATGACAGCAAACCACCTCACACCCAGGGTAAAGCACTCCAAAGGACCTACAAGAGAAGACAACAGCATTCCTGGGAATGACTGGTATGGCGTAGTTCCTGAGAACCCAAGGCTAAAATACATCACCAACTTCTCAAAGACCCCGTAACCGCCACCCTGTCACCATCAAAACACTGCTTTTCTCTCAGCACTTTATCCATCTGCAGGCAGTTCTTCCAGGCAGAAATTCCCTTTTGTAAAAAGATAGCTTGGTAGAGAAAGTTTTGCCTGGAGACTACTGAGCAGAGACGACTGCACTTCAGCACCTTGCACAGTTCTCTGCAGGTAGGAGGGAGAATTGATCACTGTAGAGATCCACAGGAGTTCACACCACACCTCAGTCAAGAGAAGTTCATCTTCAAGCACCATTCACTCTGACTGGGTCGGTTTTTTAAAACACAAGAGATAGAGGAAGATGGGAGGATGGTAAATTAGCTGATGTAACTGCTGCCTATTGACTACTATAAAAAAATAGGGTTGAATGGAAGTTAGTGAATTAGAAGTGGAACAGAGTAAAAAGCTCCTGAATTAAGACTCATTTGCTAAAATTCAACAGGTCCAACTGTTCAATATGTTGAACTTGCAGTCCTTGGAATGTGTGCTGGGGTATCATGGGATGAATGGCTTGTTCCAAAATACCATGGGGTGGTTGTGCAAATAAAGCTTTTCCACTTCATGTTATGATGGCAAACACTTTGCCTTCTAAGAGAAAAAAAAAAAGTACCCAACAGCCACCTAGCTCCTTCTAGCCAAGATATTCCTTTTTTACCAGCAAGACAGAGCAACAAAAGCAACAAGTTATCTTTGTGGAATTCTCTGAGGAAAATCAGCACATTTGGAGAAGACAGGCTTATGCCTGTAACTGAGACCTTGGCCCTCTGAAATCTGAAGCTGTGTTTTCCTTAGGCTCACTTTTCCCATTAAATGCCTTGGATTTGAACTCAACTGAATTGGGAGGTGATAGTTACTGATCATATTAGTCACAGCTGCATGTTTCCAAGGAGTTACCACGTCAACATCTTGTACCCAGGCCTTTGAGATGTAACAGTTTGAAGTCAGATCAAATGTCAAACATCACTGAAGGGTTTTTGTTCAGGAAAAAAAAAGAAAAAGAAAAACCAAACCCCAGCAAAACACAAAAGTGAAACTGTGATCAGACACAAGGGAGGGAGGTGTTAATGCACAGCCTGCAACAGCAGGGAAATGACCAGCAAATAAGAGAAAGCTGTGCTTATGAGATATCAGCTCATAAATCATCTCTGAAGCCTACAGAGCATGGAGATCAGAAGAAAGAGTTTCTAGTGCCCAAAGAAAGGTGGATAATGCACTTATTAGAGGTTAGCTATGCCCATAGCCCTTTACTGCCTGTAGGTAAACCCTCCCACTGTTGGGGAGAGCACCAGCTCAGCCCAGCTCCCAAGGGCAGAGGACACAAGCAGGAAGAAGGCAAGGGAAGGGCTAAAAAGAAAAGGGAGAAGAAGAAGAAGAAGAAGAAGAAGAAGAAGAAGAAGAAGAAGAAGAAGAAGAAGAAGAAGAAGAAGGGAATACAGGCTGGTACTCTAACCCAGGCCTTTGGAAAGAGATGAGCCTTTTGGATGCCATAACATAAAGGTCAGAAGTTTACTGAAAAACAAGGAAGGCTGTCCAGGAACTCCTGAGTGTACTCTCATGTGACAGGTCAGGAGTGGATCCAAGCAGGACCTAGCAGACGAGGATGTGGTCAGCTCAGCATGAATGACCTGCTGAATCTAGGCTGTTTCACAAAACTATTCCTTTTTTCTTTTTGTTGTTTACTAGTAGAAACAAAGTCAGTGAAAAAATTTTTGCTCTAAGGAGTGAAAGTTTTTTTCTTTAAAGCACAGCAGTATGGTTTTGCTTTTCAGCCTGGAGATGCACTCTACCCAAAAGATGAAAATGGAAAATTTATCTACCATGAGACAGACTTATGTGCCACTTGGGAGGTAAGCAAACACAACATCCATTCATATCTACTTTAAACCCACAGATTATCATTCTCATTTTTACTTGTGGTTTTCATAAACAGAACTGAAGCAAATTGCCTGGGCATATGGATGGAATTCTACTAGCTCCGTGGATAAATTTTACTTCTATCCTTAAGCATGTTTCTTTTTGCTATCATCCAATCATTTTTATAGCAAAACGTTGTTGAAACATCAGACAGCCACGTTCCTTCTTCACTTCCTTCAGAGAGTGCACTCTACATTCACTACTTGAAGGTTTATCATTAGGTTTTTACCCATCCTTTCCTTTTATCAGATCTTTACAGAAAGAGAAAGTTGGAGCCCTAACAAGAGACTGGATCATCTTTTAAAAAAAAATAAAATCTTTTCACTTGCAGGAAAAAAGCAGATTTTGCCCTAAAGCTCACCATAAAATATCACAAACAATCAACCAAAAAACCCTATTAAAAAAAAAATCAACACCTGCCCCCTCAAATTAAAAAAAACCAACAAACTAAAAAAGCAAAGCCCAAGACCTTGCCATCACTTGCCATTAGAACAAGTTCACTCACTTCTGAATTTACCTATCAGATGGGAACACAAGATTTTTCTGGTAAGAAAACTTGGAGGGAAGTAGCATTTGCCTGAAAGATTGCACCCTACATTTGTTTGTGCTCTAGTCCTTTAGGCAGATGTCTCATTAAGCCTAATGTCATTTGAGTTCAGGATCTTGGGTGAGGCAGAAAGTGAGATTAGCAATCTTCTCACATTTCTGCCTCTCAAAGCCATGGGCACCTCTTTAGCTCCTGGCCAGAGCTGCTCAGCTCTTCTTGTGCACCATGTCTGATGAAATAGCATCACTAATTACAGCCAGCTCACACCAAGAGAGATAAGAGGTGCTACTACGTGCTCCACTTCAGCTTGCACCGTGCAGATCTGGAGAGCCATGTCCCAGTTTAGCTCTACTCGAGGTACAGCAGATAAAGATGAAGAATGGTGAAATTCTGAGTGAGATTTTGAAGTGGGAGAGGGCCCAGGGTGGGCCTGACCTTTCCCTTGGCAGCCAAGCCATCCAGGCTGGGGCTCAGGGGGAAGGGGGACTCCCATGTTAACTGTTTCTAGTACACTTTGGCTGATGCAGTCATAGCTCTCCCAACACTGCTATATTTTCATCTTTGAGCAGGTGTATAATGTAAAGGTTATTCTATAGCAGACCACTCTCTTCAGCTAATAAGCCAGGAGAAAAATAGGTGGTGGGGAGCGCCTGCAAATAGCAGCATCAATCTAAATTAAAATGCCTCAACTCAATCCAGATAATTTCACTCACTCAATGTGGTGCTAGCAGGCAAAAATTAATCCAAATGACTGTATTTGCTGACTTGTCACTGAGTGATAGAAGGCATATGAGGCCAACTCGAGGTCATCAAACACACAGTGCCTCTTACCTCCCTGCTTTCAGCTCCTGTGAGACAGAAAGAATAATAAAACCTGGAGGGGCATCCAGCTCCATGGTGAGGTCTGCTCTGCCTCAAAGAGTCACTGAATTATTTCTGTGCAGAGTTTCAGACAGCAGAGGGGAAGATCATAGGAAAGGACCCCCTTTCCCCTTAACAACGTAGCAGATGAAGCTAAGGAAGACCAGGGAACATATTCATATCCAGTATTCATAAGAGTTTCTCAGCGATTAGGATTTGTCTAAAATGCAAAATATCTAGAAAGCCTCTCTCCCATCCACCTTTTGTTTTTTTTCTGCTTGATACTGTACTGAAGTTTTCTGTGCAGGTTTTGTGATGTGCCTTGCCAGATAGTTAGGGGATTTCACTGGATAAAGACTTCATATGAAAACCTGTCTTACAATCAAACGGAGTGAATTGACTTATCAGGAAATCTGTTTTGTTCACTTCTCCTTCTCCAGCTTTGAGGCACTGCTAAAGCAGCATAAAGTAAGAAAAACTCTTTAAAAGTGGTTGCCTGGCACCTAAGTATCTGTATCTCCAGTTACATCTTCCTGCTCTCCAGACAAATTCTACCCTCAAAGGAGGTAAAAAACATTAGGGTTTGGTCTGGAAAGCAGGAACAGAACGTGTTTGGTCGACACAGGAACAGAGTTTGTGTTGTCTGGCCAACACCAGCCCTCATGCTAATGGAGCTGTTAGTTCTGCTGCAGCAAAGGGTCTCAATAATGGTCTATCTTCCACCTCTCTCTAAAATGCAGGCTCCAAGAAACCAAGCCAGCATGTGGGACTCCTCTTGTCTTTGCTTTCTTTGCAGGCTCTGGAGGCATGTAAAGATGCAGGCTTGGCAAAGTCTATTGGAGTATCCAATTTCAACCGCAGGCAACTGGAGATGATCATGAACAAGCCAGGGCTTAAGTACAAACCTGTCAGCAACCAGGTATGACTGCAAGCCAAGGGCAGTGCCTGCCACGGTGCCACTGCCCTTTGGGGAATGCAAACACACAGCCACCACGTACAGAAAGGTGATGTGCACTTTGCCACAGATGCTGCCCTCCATACTTCCATGTCTAGCTTGAAAATATTACTTTTCCTATCTAGGCTAAAGATCAATATTTGAAGGCTCTGGAGCAGTAGCTTTCCTCAGTTTCTGCTCTAGGACTGTAAAACTGCTGCCTCTGTGCCAAAGCTCCATAACAAGGTTGAATGCTGAGTCAAAGCAGATCTTAGATCTCTGCCATGTACCTTACCTCAAGTCCAAAAATTCCCAAGAAAAGCATGCAGAGCTAACCCATCCTCAATGAAGCCATGTCTACCTCAGCTGACACCAGCCCAACCCTAGGGAGGCTGAGTCACTCCAGGCTTCTCAAGTGTGAAAGCCATTAGAAACAACTCCTAAATTTCCTGTACTTGCTCTCTTGTACTTTTCCTGTAAGACATTTGTAAGGGACAGAGAAAACGCTCAATGAAAGGAGAGCCTGTTAGAGCTGAACAATCCCGTGAGGATGACAGGCACATCCGAGTTAAATTACAGCAGCAGGGCTCTGAGGAGGTGACAAGTGGCAGCGACCCATCTGAGTGCCCAGTACCTTTGGCTCTGGCATTTGGCAGGTCACTGCATTTCCTAGAAATCTCTGGAAAGCTCTTCTGACTCATCTGGCACAAACAAATATCCATGTTAGCAGTAACAGAGGAGAGGCCAGGGACCAACCAGGACCAACTTCCCATCCCCAGCGCGTGCCCTGGAGGGCTGGAATGGCCATGAGGCAGGGCAAGGAGGCTGGCCAGGGCTTTCATTCCTGTATTTGGCCTGGAGGGAAAGGCTGCCTTCGAGAATAGGAAATTCCAGCACCCTTCCCTGGTATTAACATGCCCAGCGGGTGCAAAATGCAATTGCTGTTTCTGGCATGCCCCTAAAACTGCACTGAGCATTGCTGATGCTTCCTGGGGTTGAGGAAAACCAGGCAAAAGATTAAGCCCAGCTTAGGGCATCTGGCCAGCAAGCATAGATGTGCCAGATAGCTTCAGACTTGCCAGACAGCAGCCACTGCACACAGTGGTTTCTCTGTCACCTTTTAGACGTCCATTTCCCAGAGTCTGAGATCACAGCCAGAAAATCCATGCCTGTGAGGGAACAGTGTGTGCAACGTGGGAGGGCAGAGCTTGCAGCAAGGTCATAATCTCACCTTTTGTATACCCTCTCCCCCTCACCTTTCCAACTGGGACAGTTTATGCCAACACTTCCCTAAAAACAACATCAGATTGCACATCCTGAATGCAAGAGGTTGAGAAATGGAGAGCTGACCCACATGAGATGGGTTGCCTTCTCAGTCTAGTTGTCTAGTGAGCTTGCCTCACCTCCATAACCCCCACTTACTGCCACCTTTCCACTGGGGGCCAATAAAAGCTCCCTGCAACCAAATTGTAGTTGCTGATCCTGATCTGCTCTCCACTAAAAAAAAAAAAAAANAAAAAAAAATCAATCACCCAGCAATGTGCAATTCAAATAGTAACCACAGATTAAGTTTCCCTAATCCCTAATTTACATGTATCCTTTCCTGAAAGCATCAGCTGGTCTGTACCTCTCACAAATACTGTGATATATTCTGCTTCTGTGTCTGGTCCTGTTGATTAACCATTCTTTCTATGTCACTCTTGTAGGTAGAATGCCATCCCTACTTCACCCAACCCAAACTCCTAGAATTTTGCAGACAACATGACATTGTTATTGTTGGGTACAGCCCACTGGGAACATCAAGGGATGAATCATGGTAAGTGCCCATGTTACTTTCCAACAGAAGGACAATATTCAGGGAAACAGTTCTCCACTGCTGGGTGTCTGTGCAAAATACCTCTGCTCCCATTTTTTAAAGTAGTTTTGAACTTCAGTGTCTAAATATTACTGTTGTGAGTGTAAACTTTCCACACTCCTGCTGCATGCTGTCATCAAAAATGCCAGGTGTCTGCATAGGAGGTTGCCTTAGGTCTCCTCTAACAGAAGGCAAGTGTTTGGAACTGGGAACGTGTGAGGTTTAGGAGAGGAAGGAGAAACTAAATCAACGTTAGGACATCACACAGGAAGCTGCCTTTGACAACACACCAACCTAAGAGCCAAAGCTTTTCTCCTGTCTTCCACCCTGCTTGTCAAAAGCTGCAGTGTTCTGTCCACAAACAAGTAGATGCACCTGTGTTTTGATATTAGAGATGAGGTTTTTTGTTTTCTTTTTCTTCCCGCTTTTCTTCCAGGGTAAATGTGTCCTCCCCTCCTTTACTGAAGGATCCTGTGCTCAATGCCATTGGCAAGAAGTACAACAAGACAGCGGCACAGATTGCTCTGCGTTTCAACGTCCAGAGAGGGGTGGTCGTGATCCCAAAAAGTTTCAATCCACAACGCATCAGAGAGAATTTCCAGGTAAATTCACACCCCACTGGTCCATGGACAAATCCACTCACATTGGCTTAGCCCCTACAGAAGGTAATTTCCCCATTTTTTCCTGTAGACATATGCAAGACTTGACCAATGGCAAACTTTGCCACATTTGATGCTTTTTGTCTTCACCACTAAATGGTAACAAGAGATGACAAAGCAGAGCAATGCATAGAAGAAATGTTGGTGTCTTTTAACCCTCTGGAGCATCTAAAGCTCCAGCTGGTGGTGTGTCCCAGAGCACCAGCTGCTGCAGTGAGCAGCACAAGCCAGATCAGGTAACTCAGTAGGTCAGCAGCCCAAGGCTGCAGGAGCTCAGGAATGGCTGCTTGTTCTGCCCTGTCTTCAGGTGTGGGACAGCTGTGCTAGGGAAGGGTTGCTGCATACGAGTGTCACAGAAAGGTTCACAACCACTCCACCAGAAAACACCTAGACTGACAACCACCCAAAAAGAAGATGATTTTGTTCCTGCATCCCTTGCAGCACTCAGTACCCACACTGCTCCCTACTTTCCCTGGGAATACACTGCTTCCAAAGCTGGTGGCTCAGCATTGCCAGGCTACCTTCCCCTTCTTGCAAAAAGGGTGTAGGCAAATGTGACTGGGCTTATTCATATCCTCGAGACTCCTGCAAAGGCAAGTAAGCATGGGTTTGTGGGAGAGATACAAGGAGAAGAAGGGATTGTACTTCTGGAATCTGGAACATATGAAGGTTGATTATGAAAAAAAGTGTTAACTCTTTCCTAACATCTCCTCCATTAGATCTTTGACTTCTCCCTCACTGAGAAAGAGATGAAAGAAATTGAAGCCCTGAACAAAAATGTTCGTTATGTGGAACTGTTAATGTAAGTACAGGAGAAATCCTAGATCCTCACAGAGCATTCCTGCCCTTTCAAAGAATTAAAAAAAAAAAAAACCACTTCCTTTTAATATTCACTTTTGCACAAACAACCCTATTCTAAGGTAAGAATTAAACATGAGAGACTTTTAATGCTGCCTGAATATGCTCCTGGATCCATTGCAAAAATAAGCGTGCAATACTTGCCAGCAGTTCAGGTTCCCAAAGTCCACCTAGTAGAAAGTAACTGTATCTGGCTATTCCATCTTTTCTCTATTTCCTTAAACTCTTTCTGCTATGTGGGAATGGTGGTCTCAGACACTGGTAAGGCATAGCATCATCCCTGTCTAGAACTGTGGATATTGGAGCTGAAAGTCAAATAAAATTGATTTGTACCTTCTTCTAAGGAAAACAGAACAACAGGAAGGTTGTTTGACTGCCAGACCACTTCCTAATTATCTCTTCTGACAACTAACAAGGCTTGATCTCTTGCTGCTTGTCATCTCTAGCTGACCACCCAACACAGTTTTTCTTCACCTGAAGGCTGTGTTCTCCCAGAAAGCTCAGACTGACCCAGCATCCTCTCTTTCAGAGGATGAGGCTGTTTGTTTTTCCTTCAGCTCAAAAGCATCTACGGCTTATGGCCAAACTTTGTTTTCCCCTTTTCAGGGCACTCAATATGTAGCCAAATGCTAGAGATTAATTTCCATGCATTTCTCTTTTTACTTTGGATTATCTGTCCTGCCAAACTGTAGCATGAAATGAAAAGCATTGATAACAGCATCAAACAGCATCAATAGCACTCTAAAATGTTGACCATTGCTCAAAAGATACGGGGAAATGTCTCAAAGAAACAAACAAACCACTTACTGTGCTGCATAAATATGCTGGAAAATATGCACTAATTTAAAAGCATCATAATGGAGTTCATTTTTCACATTTAAGCTCAGCCAGGTGCTCTGAAGCTTTAGTTTCTTAAAATTTAAAATAGGCTTCCATCAATTAGCAGTACTTTGTTCCAGGAGGCTTCTCACAAATGGCCTAGGAGATTCTTAAGTGTGTTTTGGTATCTGAAACAGTTTAGCTTGATACAGTAAAATTGAGTTATAGCATCATTTAAATTTTAAAGATTATATGCACAGAATGTAACCTTGGTGCATATGCAAGAGCCTTTTCCAGAAGCAAAGTTAAAGGCTGAAAATGCCCACTGGGGAAGAACTTTCTAAACCACGAATCTAAAAAACTAATAAGTTAAATGCTTTGCTTTATTAGACTGAATTTTGTCATAGGAGGCCACCAAGGACAAGGAAAACAGGATGCATAGGATGGCCATTGGCAGCTCCAGTTTCTACAGGAGCTCCATGTTTGGGGAAAAATGTTTAAGGACAGTGTGATCTCAGCTATGAAAAAGCCTTATTGGAAAAGTGATGCTGCCGTGTAAGGAGCAGATATATAGATTTATATATAGAGACATACATGCCTACTCTGCGTTACCACACTTAAGTGTCTGGAATTGACACTGCATCAGACAAAGTACCAGCCTAAACACATTTCTTATTTCATCCAGCAATATGTATCTGAAAAAGTCAAAGCACGATACAGAAAGACTTTCAGATAATCAACTTCCTGCAAAACCTTTGACTGCTGTGATGCAAATGCCAGCAGGAATGGAAAAACCCAGGTTTTCTCTGGTTCTTCTCCTTATCAGCTACCATAAGGGTATTGTGAGCAAACCTGTTGTTCTGATGGTATGAGCAAGCCCATACCAACAGGAGAACGCAATCAGTGGAATGAATTAGCAAGTTAAGAATCTGAGAAGAAAATGGAGGTTTTATAAAAATACAAGTACTTCAGGAAATCTTAATCTGAAACAGTTTCTTCTCCCCTTGGAGAAATCTAGAAGCATTGTGCAGGACAAGTTCTACATTAATCTATCTGCTTCATTTATCTTATGCTCCCATTCTCTGCTATGGATGTTTTTCTTTACCAGTTATGCCAAGCTGCACTGACTCCTCCAAGTGAATAATTTTCACTCAAAGGACTCAGACTTTTGAATATGTGAGATCTGATTAGCAAGCATACTCAATAGATGAAAAGTAGAGATAATGACACTGGCAACTCAGACATTATCAAATTATACTGAAGTCAAACAAGCCAAAGTGTTGTGGTTTGTTTTGTTTTTTGGGGTTTTTTTCAACCAACTCAATCTGTTAATGTGTAAACACTTGATCTTGGCTGAATATTGGAATGAAATGTTTTGACACAACCAATTCAAAATGTTTGATGCCTTCCAGTTAGTTACCTTCAATATTGTGAAATGTGTCCTTCCCAGACTGGAAGGATTCACAGCTGGGTAGATGCCAGTATTTGTTGTGCTGTGCAGTAAGGCAAGGCAGCCAGCTGCCATGGTGCACCTGAGAATGCTCTTCAGAAATTTTTCATTTAGCTAATGGAAAAGTGTTTGTCAAGCCAGGGCTTGTGATTCAGCATCATCTTCTCAAACAAACAAGAAAACCCACAACAGAAAACAGCTACCTCTCTCTCCAGTCTGCTAATAATGGGCAAACACAGTGCTATTTTTTCACCTGAAGTTGACCCTGGGAATTTTCTTCTTGCACTTTATAATGATCCTGGATTGTGCATCTTCCCTGAACACGCAGTTTCTAAAACAAAGCCTGAAATGTCTCTAGCTTTGTTAGGATGTGCTCAGGAACATCCCCTTCTCCCCTGAATTGGGTAATCCCAAAGCTTATTTGTAAATTCTCTGCCACTGTAGATGTTGGCAGAGCATCTACATGTAGGCTGAGCTAGAGGCCAGCCAGACTTAGTTTGGGTGTGGCAGCTGCTTGTGGAAAGCACCATCCCAGACCCACATCTGTTCACACCAGCTCTAAGGGCATAAGGCAAAGTAGAACAGTCTGGTGTCTCCACCTCTTCTTCATATACAGCCCTTATTCCTAGGGGTCTTTCTAGACATCTGAACAAAGCCCTCCCCTTCCACAGTGCACACACGGTGAAGCCATCCCCCTTTCCTTAAACACTTCTGCTCACCTGAGTTAAACAGTGAAAACAGTTGACATCCAGACTCTGGTTGGTTTTCCCCATCTCTAATTAAGGTATGCAGTCTGCAGGACTGAAAAAGGGTCCTTCACTGTCCTCCTTTTAAATACACGGGTTTGCTTCCAACTCTGCAGGGACAGCTATTCAGACCAGAGCAGCTTCTGCATAAGTGGAAGAGCCTTCCATGCAGGCCACACACATATTTCAAGGCAGAGGTTTTCTGGGCACAGGGCAACTGCAGTGGTTTGATATCCTGCTGCACCCAAGGAGCTAACCTGTCCAATCTGACCTCTCCACAGGTGGCGTGACCATCCAGAGTATCCCTTCAATGATGAATACTGAAAAAGAGATGGGTCTGGACAGACAGCCAGTGCTGCTAGGCCTTGCTGAGGGAGACTCAACGTTCGGTGCTTTGTCTTCATGTAAGGCTGTTCAAATCAGCATTAAAAACACGACACTTATTTGTCTTGTCAGTCTCTTTTTGCTGTCTAGAAGATCGAATTTATTTAATTCATTGAATTTCTGGTTTTGGCTTAGCAGGCTTTAATGCTGAACACTGAAGGTTCAGGACTGACCACTGATAAAACTGAAGATTTCTCCTAAAAACAGGCTCACTAGTTCAAGCCAAATTGGTTTCACTTAATGGAGTATTCTTCACTTGATCTGAAACAAAGCATTCCACTCCAGTAGGTGTGAGGCAGAATCAGAATCACAGGATGGGTAAAGTTGGAAGAGACCACAGAGGGGTCACGTGGTTCAGTACCATTTTCTTTTGCAGCTCAAGCAAAAGAAAGTCAGGAGTGGTAAATGAATTGAATTTGATACATATGCACAAAATTTTATTGATATGGACTAGGTATGTGCAGTGCTTCATGCAGTGAAGCCATTGCAGAGTGTTGTGCAGCTGCACAGGTGAGCTTTATTCCATAGGTACACCCCAGCTGGCTCCACTTCGAACTGGTTCAAGGCCTGAAACATTACAAGCATGTTCATATTCCCCCCCATACACCCCCTTCAGCTGAGGACCTCAGTAAAACACCAGTGTGGGACACTTGTACTGCACTGTGCTTGCTGTTCAAGGGTGGTATTGGCTAGCATTGCATACACAACCTGCAGCTACAACCAGGGAGGTCCTCATCTCATGAGATTAAAAATCCCTTAAACTTCTTTCATGCTCCATTAGCTGATATTAACCCAAGAAAATTTCTGTTCACTTAAAAATTCTTATAACCACAAAGGCAGGAGCATGTTACTGGGGTAAGGATAACTGACTCCTTGAGCAGGAACTCCTTTCTCAGACCACTTGTTTGCAGCCTATAGGTGCATCTGCCCATACCACACATCTGCTGAAGGCTGCTGTGCCTCCCTCCTGAGCCCAAGCACCCCAATCCTGCCACAGAACGAGTACCCTGGAGAGGTATCAGAGAAGAAACTAAACCATACCCACAGAGAGAGAGTACTTCATGTACTAGAACGTGTGTACATTGGAAAATGTGTCATACACAAGCTTCAGTCTATAGCATCTGCTTTTATTTATTACCATTGCTATTTATTATCCTTGGGGTGACTGGAACAGGAAAATGCCAGAGCGTACAGTTCACAGAAACTCTTCTGTCTGGTCATGGGCTGCTCCTCAGAGCTGAGACAAAGAGGGACAGGGATGACCACTTCACAGGAGGAGCAGGGAAGGCTCCCAAAAGGGTCAAGTGCAAATGCATCCCTGGATGAGCTGGGCACCACTGGGGAAGCCAGGCACCTTCAGCAGGGGTGGCCTTCATGTAGCATTCATAAATCCATTTATAAAGCCATGCCAAAAAAGGAGAATTCTGCTTCCTGGACGTTACCCAAGGGCAATTCCCATTTTATTCTATTATTCTCTTAGACCAGAGGGAGAAATAAGAAACAAACATGGGGAGATGTATTTTCTTTCTCCTCAGCTATATTAGAAAGCTCCTGGTGTAGATCTAAGGACAATCCCAAGGTCAGGTGGAGCTCTGTGCCCAGGGCTGTTCAGAACCACTATCACAAGTCCTGCTTTGCCCCTTTGCAAACAGCTGAGGTCCTGGCCAGAAAAGTGAATAAAATCCAAGTCTAAATTCAAGTGCCAGAGAGGAGGAGTTACCACCATGCCCAACATGTTATTCCAGTTGCTTCATAAGTACAAGCCCTAAATAGAGGCTCAACTGCTTAACAGTAGCACTGTACAAATTTTTGCACTGTAACTTGACCAGGTGCAATTCTCCAGTCATAGCCAACGTTCAGGCCAGGTTTGGCAAAGCCCTTGTTGTCTACAACTGCAAATGTCAACTAGTGCTTAACTTAAATGCTCACACCAGCCCCTTTTGCAGCTCACTGCTCTTTCCAGGCATCCCCCTCCCTGAGGTCAGGTAGCACTTGAGATTCTAATAAAGCAGGTGACCTTGTACATCTGAGTAAGGAAGACACTATGCTGAGACCTCCCTAGCAGGGAATACCATCCAATCTAATCTTTGGCCATTACTGATTAAATAAGGCAGGACAGATTGTGAGAGTTCCTCCTGCCCAAATCATGCCATCAAATTCCTCCCCCCCTCTAATTTTAATAGAATCCTCCTCCTCCTCCTTTGCATTGCCTCATTTGTATCTGATGAAAAAAGATTCAGCCTCTTCCCAGGGGCAAATGCTCCCATAGTAGTTTCCATCAGTTATGAAACTGCTACTGACATATAGCCTACTTCTTCCCCCCACTCCCACTCTGCTCCATTTCAGACCATTGCTTCCCATTCTTCTCCACCTGGCCCTACAAAGAAAAGATTTAGATGGAATATAAACAGGCCTGCAGATGGGACCATGGGAGACCCATTCCACCAGCAGCTGCACAAGGAGAAAAGCCCAATCTGCTTCCATCTAGCACATTTCAGTCTTACCAGCCTCCCTGCCTGGTGTGAAACACATCACTTGGAATTGTCACCTACAGCCCTGCTCCAACTGACAGGGTCAGGCATGGACAAAGGGGGCTTCAGCACCTCCAGCACCCCCAGTTCTGTACTGGGAAAATTTATTCACTTTTATGGAAAATAACCTGATTTGTTTGTGACTCTTTGTGTAGCTGCAAAATGAAGAGAAATCCAGACCAAGGAAGTTTCCTTCAGCTATGCACAAGTCACTTCACAGCAAAGCCAACAAATGATGCAGCACTTATGATTCTTTTAGCAGACTAAGAGCTGGCCTGGTCAGCAGAAAGCCAGGTGATGTGCTGACATCCCCAGCAACATGGCAGTTGCCACAGCAGCTCATTAGAGCCTGGGTTTACCTGGCATTCCTTGTTGTTACACAAGCTCAGGGCAGAGCACAGCAGCCCCCGGGGATGTGCACACTCACTGGTTTAACTGGTGAAGCAACAGGGAAGCACTGGCACAGTTTTTGGGTGATGTGCTGACACCACCCCACCCTGCACTGCACAGGGAGGTGAATTTTCTTCCTCATGGGGAGGCAGAGCTTCATGTTTCCCAAGGACTAAGAATCTGGAGTAGGAATCTGTTCCAGAAAGGACATGCATCCAATTTTCCCCAGTGCTGTGCAAGAGAAATAGGCAAAATAGTAAGAGGCAATGTGAGATGGACAGTGTGTACATTTTTACTGTCTTACATTAAAGAATGCCCTTTGAATTTATGTCACATTTTCGTACCACAAAGGTGCCAAGAGGCTTTACAAGAGTGTGCAGGAAAGGGCAAGTGGCCACATCAAGCCATCAGCCAGAATTAGGATGCAATTTTGGGTAGACAGAAACAGACACGGGGAAAGGAAGAAAGTAGCTCCTGTAGTTTTCACCCATTGCCTGCCAGTAAGGCCTGGGTGCCACAGAGCTGGGTGTAAAAATGACATCTCTTCTCCTGGTCAAAGTGCAATGACAACTGAGGGCAGATAGTGAGTTTTGCAAACAGTCAGAGAAGATAAGTGACCACAAAAGGCAATGGCTTTTGCTGCATGCAGCAGGGCCCTCATTTAATGAGGCTTTTTTATTTCACTATTTTCTGGAATCCAACAAAGCCCAAAAGCTGCTCACCTCCAGACTGGCAGAATATTCAACCATTACCAGGTTCTTGGGATGTGCAAAAGTATTCAACAGCAGAGAGGCTGATATATTCATTAACTAATTAAGATCAACTCATAACTAGAACCTGAGTTAATTCTTCAATTTAGTGTGTGAATCATTTAAGTGTGGAAGCAAAGCCAGCATTAGAGGGACTCCCTAAAGGAAAGAAATTACATGCCTGGGATGTGCAAGACATTTCTCAAATCTCCACAGCAAGCAGTGAGGACAAACTCAGATCCCTTGTGTAGAGCAAGTCCAATTTGAAGATTTAAGATGAGATATCACCTTTCTATTGTGAGAAAAACCACAGTCTTCTTGTTGCTATCTGCCAAACCAAAACACTTTGAAATAAATCAATTTGGTATTTGCAAGAAAATTTCCTTATTTTTTGAGGAAGGGACGGACCTGCTGTTCCAAAACATTTTCCCCAGCTCTCAATAAGAAAATTCACATGTCTAGAGGTAAGCACCGGGGTGGGAAAGAAAGTTCATAAGAGAACGACATGTAAGAATGAGATTCAAGAGGCTTATTTCACTTGTGACCTAAACTGCAAACACATTTGCCTTTGGGGACAGAGTAATCAGCACGTGGTTGGGTACTAGTGCCGTTTTTACACTAATTGATTCTCAGCAGTGCCATATTTCAGCTCTTCCCAACATCCTACTACCCCGAAGCAAAATCCCCAGCCTATAATAAAGAGCTTTGAGAGTGCAAAAGCCAAAAAAACCCTAATTTTCCAATGCCAGACAGACTCCTTGGGGAACCCTAACTCAACATGCATGAGCAATACTCACAACAGGACAACACATTGCAAATAAAATGCAAAGCAGAACCAAATGGAAAAAGAGGACAGAAAGAAGGAGCTGGAAAGAAAGGCAGTGCATGTGTGTATAAACACTGACACATGGACACCAGGGGCACCACTGGAGGAAGCTGCTCAGGTTTTGCTCTGCAGACTGCACAGATGCTACCTGGGTGTCCTCAGATCAAGCCCAAGGCCACTGAACACAGGAAAGGCAAAATCCTGTACCAGGACAAATGTCCACGCCATTAAAAGCTAAATGAGAGCTCGTGATGGCCTAGAACATGTCTGAGAGAAAGCCCACACATAACAGCACTCTGTGCAAGGGCAGGGTGCTGGGGACAGTGGTAGGATCCTGCTGACATTTCAGCACATAAAAATCAGGAGTGTCCCTGCTGCCACAAGGTGCAGATGCACAAAACAGAAGGCCCATGCCCTCACTGCAAGGAAACTCACCCCAAGTTTTCTCTTCCCCCAATTAACCTGACCAGTGTTGTTCTCCCAAGCCAGGACAGACCCTTGGGAAATCTTGCCAAGGGTATTTTCGCCTTTGTGACCTCTTAGGAAAAGTACTTTGCTCCTCATGCCACGGCCTCAGATTACACCTACAGGGTGGCAACCCTGCCCATGTGTGAAACAGGGAGGTTTCCCAGGAAAGTGATCCCACCATGCCACATGTTCAGCAGTGATGGACCCAGACAGCCCAGAACCACCCAAACCAGCTGTTTGGTAGCACACTTTGCAGTCAATCCCTGCTTCTCCACAGTGGTGGGACTGCAGTCCTGGTTTGGGTTTTTTCCTACAGGATTATTAGGAGATTGCCTTTACATATCATTAGCTATATTCAGCTGAACTTGAGGAACTTCAAAAAGGAATCTCCAACATTCAAAAAGGTTCTTCTAAGTCATGGATCAGAAATCCAGACCCTCATTCAAAATGCTGTATCTCTGGTTCCCTGGAAAGCACAGTCCTCCCAGTACAGAGCATGAGAAACAACCAAGCAGAAAAGTTAAGCATTGATTTAGGATTTCTACAATTTTTTTTCTAGTCTTGGCATTTAAACTACACCAGGAACCATGAATTTCCTCAGCAATCTACACCTCTCCAGGCCCAAGACCAGCAAGTTACTTGGCTCACAGCCCTGTGTTTCCAGAACTGGTCTTTGGGTGTGCAAGAGTTTGAGGCCATAAAAGCAATTTCAGAGCACACAGAAGGAGGAAGGGAGGCATTGTAGTTCCCTTTCCTCAGCACCCAGAGCACCAAGAAGTGATTCAGTAAGTCAGGTTCAAATCCTTAGGGGGGTTTTTACCTCCGTGTCTCACCTCATCCAGTTACTGAGCCCTACAGTCTCATGGAAGGCACCAGGCTCCATTCACTACACCAAACTTGGCAACTTTGCATGAGATACTCATCAGGGAAAAAGGGGGAAGGAGCTGAGAAACATCATTTACTTTCTTGGGAAGCAGAGCAGTTGCAGTCCAGACCTCACTCTGGTCACTGGTGACAGGAAAACTCTCCCACAGAACAGGGATCAAACCTTTACCCCCTTGAACTGTGGCTCGTTCCTGTGCTATGCCAGTTGCTCTCTTTGCTGTTTCTTCTGGACACAACACCAGGTATGTTATCAGAGAGGATCCCCTGTGTTGGAAAGGATGATCTGAGTATCAATGCCACCACAATATGAGTAAATGTGAATTTCACTGCATTTCTGGCATTTATGACTACAGTGACAGCAAGCCCTGCAGCACCCCTTGAGCAAACACACACCCTAGCAGGCTGCACAGAGATACTACAGAAACAACTGAATTTAGACACTGATGTGCACCTCCTTTTCACCCAGTATTTCCAGTACTCCACTGACGTCAGTGATTGACCTTCTGTGAAATTACATTTATGTATTTGTCTATACTTAAATTTGCCACTGATTAACATATTATTTGTCCACATTTCTCTTCTGTGAGTTCGTGTTGTCCTTTGATATAAGCACAATATTAACACAATATTAGCACAATGGAGAGAGCAGTGCATTTACCCAGTGCCTCGATACTTATTGCTATCTTCATTCAGAACTGTCACAGAATTTTAATTAATATCAGTGTAACTCAAGCAAGTTTTTTTTTTTAAAAAAGCCTAACCAAAAGTCCATGAATCATTATGTATAACAAACATGCCTAATAGCCTAAAGTAAGCAGTCATCTGTCTTTCCAAGTGATCAAGAAGAACGAAAGACAGCCAGCCATAACACATCCAGGCTTATTTACTTGCTCCTCTTCCTGTTCCCAGCAGTAGGCACAAATGGATCCCAAACTTTACCACAGTGATTCATTTTGCTGGTGTCAGAAGAGCAAAACTCTCTACCGTTCCTCTCAGGGCTGCAGCCAATGTCACTGCCCTGCCTGCACTGACCTCCCCCACCATGTGAGGGTCTGAATCCTCCTGGAGTCACTCCCTGTGCACTGATCTCATGCCCATCAGCAAACTCCTGCATCAAGCATCACTGGGAGTTTACATGTTCATGAGAATTGCCACTCAATGCAGGATTTTGGAGACTCTGTGTGTGGATAGTGGGACAGGTTCGAGCATGGCTGGAGCAGATGTGCTCCCAGAAATGGAAAAGGTGGCCCACAGATTAATTTGGGACGGTTACAAAGACGAGTTATGAAGGCATGATCCTGCTAAACTCTTTGAAAGCTGTAGTTTCAGGAGATCACCAAGGCCCTCATAACTTCTGAGGATTTCCTCTGCCTGTGGATACAATCTTAGATAGGTGATGTTCCAGCTGTTATTTTTTCCCTCCCATTAGAGGCTTAGAATGCTAACAGTCAGGGAATGCTGTTTCAGGGGAAATGGTGCAAAAATTGCTTCAGAAGCGAGTACTGTAGATAAGTCATGGCAGGAGAGGACAAGACAGCTAACAAATATTTTGTGAACTACAGAAAAAATACAGAGAAGAATCTGCACAGGACCACACAAGGACATCCAACCCCAGGATGAAGCAGCCATACCATTTTGCTGGTATCCCTAAAGACTTTCCTGAATGAGATCCTCACTCCCCAGCAGTCTGCAGCAGGGCTCAATTGTCCTTATTGGTAAAAAACATTTTACCTAAGTATAAAACAAATCTTCTCTTACTGCCTGTCAGAGTCTCTGCCTCTTGCTCTGGGCTGCAGGGACTCGACCCTCCAGGTCAGGACACACTCAACTCTCTCCTCTTCCCACCAAATAACACACAGAGGTGCCAGGTCTTTCATCACCTCCAGGTTTTCTTGGGGCCATTGGGAAGCTTTCTGAGCTGTTGGAGTGCAGACTTTTGAACTGGACATTTACAGCTTATTAGCACAGGGGGATGAGTCTCAAGGAGTTTCCCACTCTCCTTCCAGCACCGTGTTTTGGCACTGAGCTTTAGTTAGGTTTCATTTCCATTTCATGTCATCTGAGCTCTTGAGAAAGTTGTAACTCCAAAGCATACAAACTGCCACATCAGATCAGGTTATTTAACAAAAATAACAAGAGAAACATTATGGAAAATCTATTTTTTTCTAAATAACCAGCAAGTACTGGGCTGAAATGGTGAAGGAGTTATACTGAAAGGTGGGTGATGAATATGATAGGGGAAAAAAATGTTTCGTATTAGCAAAAAAAATTTTTAAAAATTTAAAAAAATTAATTATTTCCAGCAAAAGGAAAAAAATTTTTATAGGATGAGTTGTCAGCCTTCTCCAACTTAAAATGAAAGGACATTCCTTAAGGGAAAATTGCTTCAAAATAAAATAAAAATTGTTGTACTTAGGAAATCTAAACCATTGTAACTTTCCCCAGCTTGCTTTGTTTGCTTTAGCTTAAGGCAGTCTGGATTTGTAGAACACATGCTTCATCACCTACCTAGGCTGTCTGTCCTTTCTTTCCCCTTTTAGCTTGGTTCAGGCCATCTGCATATGGTTTCCAAGAATCTCCCTCCTTTTTCATATACCTGGTACTCTGGACACAGTTTGTGGAAGATGTGCTAGAGAGAAAGACTCCAAAGACAGAGGAGAAAATGTAGCTAAAACCTCTTCCCCAGCTCTGGACCTTCACAGTGCACCCCACATTTGCTGCCAACAGCACACAGACCCTGGGTAAACCTCATGAAGGTAAAAAGTTGTATCAGGTAATTTGCCTTATTCTTTACAAACTGACCACCATGTTACTAAGATTCAGTGTCTGGAGGATATTCTCTATTTCCTGATCAAGTCCTGGAGTCCTGCAACAAGATCAACACTGAGTTACATGACACAGTCACTTTTACAGAAGCACAGAAGCTTTGACAGTCCAGGCCAGCCCAGGTTTGGTGATTCCTCATTACTGCAAGGTGGATGTAATTCCAACTCTTGAATGCATTTACCCCCAGAGCACTGACCTGGGTCAAAACAGCCAGCCCACTTTATCATACACCTTCCCATTAGTTTTTTTTTTTAATTGCTCTTACTTACTAGAAGCACACAGTTGTGGATGGGCAGTGAGTTCTCAGTGCTGGCTTCCAGCTGGCAGAGCAGCAAAACACACACTCCTCTGTCCCTGGAGGACACAGCACACACCAGTGCTGGGTTGCTTCATCCCTCACATTCTAACGTTGATTTTCACTGCAGCAAGCCTTGCTCTGTGCAAATATTGAAATTTTCCACGTTGGAGAGCTGCTTCCTTGTGGTTATTGTTGTTATTTAACAACACTAATATCCAAGGAACGCTATAACATCTATTCCATGAGGAAAACTACGCTTTGTAGCAGAACATCAGGCCTGGCAGAGCAGCAGTTTTCATGGCAAAACCATGGCTTTTGCTAATCCCAGGAAAACCTGCCCAGTGTGGCCAGTTTATAAGTCTTTTGCAAAATCACACTTCACAAATGTGCTGTTGAAATGCCTTTAGCGTTCTTGGCAGCTGGGTTCCCCTATGGTTTCTCTGTGTCACTCAGGAATTTGAACAGCCAGTCCTCGACACTGCAGCTGGTGCCATCTTCACCACCTTCGCTTCTGGCCTTCCCTCACTAAGTTTTTCAAGAAATCACTTTTGTCCCCCTGACAGTTTCTTTAATCTTCCTATTTTTGTGTGCATTGTAATCGAGTACAGGCAGGCTATCTCACAGCAACAGTCTGAAGTGATTTAAAATGATTAGAGGACCTTGGCAGTAGATGTTAGAGGAGTATGAAGTGTTTATACTGTGTCTGTTTGCTTATAGTGCACCTTTGCCAGAGCCATAATTCAATTTATGCATACAGATCAACTTTTTAATACCTTCCAGGAATAATTGTTGTCATCATTTTATGTTTCAGTGTGTGTATTCAAATAAAACATGTTGCAATTGGATTGAAAAGGTCAAATCCTGTTTTGAAAAGTCTCATTTAAAGTTTATGGGGTTTAGCACTTTCAGAATAAAAGTAATTTTAAAAGTTGTGATGTAGCAAGCTCACAAACACATTTTTTCAAAGACATATATATTCCTCTGTGTTCTCAGAGAATCTGCCTAATGGAGTGTGATTTCATTTAATAGCTTTCAAAGATACAAATATATACGTATATACTGTAGGAAACATAAAAGTCCACAGCTCCCTATGTTCCAAGTCCTTTTTTTTGTGGTCTTACCTGGGACTACTTGAAATCCGTAATTGCTGTTTCTAGACTTCCATTTAGCAGCACATTCTGGTGCACTTGCAAGAAACTGCTGGAGCTGTATGCTGAGATGCACACACTGGCAACTATGTGAGAGCAACACATTGCAGTTTTATACCGTCCCTCCAGCCTCAAAAAGTGCAGTCTCTTGCTTTTCTGAATGTCCAAAGACTAAATAACCATCCCTTCATAAATCAATGCCAAAAAATTTCTGTAATAACTACTTTCTTGATGGTCAAGGAGTACTGCCAGAATCAATAGACTCGTTGTCTGTGGTGAAATTTGTCAACACTGCTCTGAACCATAGAAACTTATTAGCAGCTGTTTTCCCTAGATGCATCTGTTTATTTTAACTTTTCAATTGTCGGCTGAAAATTGACCCCTGAGCTGGCCATGAAATGAATGCCCATTTACACAGACAAGCACCTGAGTGGGATGGCAGGCACCCCCCAGGCCCCTGATCTGCTGGCAGAAAGGAGCCCTCCTCACACAGCAGCCATCCCCCAATTACTGCGGGAGCAGCTACAATTAGAGATTTTGCTTTGGAGGGGGAAAACAGCTTGTGGTTTTGTACAGCAGACGTTTTTTGTGGCACGCAGTCAGGACCACGTCCCTCTTCTGAGAAGGCAGACAATTTTAGTCCTTGGCACTGGCAGGGCAGTGCCAGCCCCTGGAGGAAGAAGTGGCTGTGGCCACCCTCGGGTGCCCCGCAGCTTCAGCGCGCCTCTAAAAATCCATCCTCACATCCTTGTCCTCCAGAGAACAGCAACGGGCTTGTTTCACAACACGTCTTACTTTTGTTTCTTTCTCTCCTTCCCTTCGAGGAAGAAAAGACGTGAATCGAGCCTTTGTTCCAAGTGGCTTAACCCCCTCTGCCCCAGGGACAGGGCCCGTCCCAGCCCTGGGGACACAGCACCTGCCAGGGACAGGGCAGGCTTTGTCACCCCCTGGTCGGGAACAGCGTGGAGTCCCCCCAGCACATGGCAACTCACACCTCTGCTGGTTAGCAGCCTCGAAACCATACTTTACCAAAGCTGAATCTCGAGATTGAGGTGCCTGTGTCCTGCTTGTGGCTGAAAATTCCAAAGCCCAGTAACATCCCCGGGGTTTTTCTTAGAGCATTGTAACAGTGCTGGCTGCTGCCACCAGTAATAAATAACAGTCACAAAGAGCAACGTGACAGAATGTCACTGCCTCAGCTAGACCCACTTCAGCTTCTTCACCTTTGAGGTACTTAATCCCTGAGCTTTGTCCAAACTGGTACTGCCCAGGTATTTTATCAGGAAGATAAGACCAAGCAAACACTGGTATGTATCTAATTGCTAAACTGGTGGCTTGTTCTCAAACACCAGCAGAAGAATAATGGAGCAGGCAGGTGTCCCCATCCATCTGAGCACCTCAACCAGTCCCAGCACGCCGCTGGTGCAGGGTGCCAGCCTGCCCAGGTTTGTGGCAGTGCAGCACCATCTGAGACTATTGCTGGTACAGCTTAGAAAGGAAAGAACCCACTAAACCTAACAAACTCACACTTAAGAAAATGCACTGATGAACCACAGAGAGAAAGAAATCGGGACATGATCTATGAACACGAACATCAGAAATTTTGTAGTAGACAGTTTTCAAGAGATATTGCCTCAGAGATATATTAGACAACAGTTTTTCCATTGGCTGCAACTCTTATTTTTAAAAATGATTGAAACATTTCATAGAAAATGCATTTAATTGCAAACAATAAAAATCAAATTACAACACAATTTTTAAAGTACTATACTTTTATTCTGTGGTTTTTTTGGACTTCCGTTATTTTACTTCAGATGGGATGGAATCCACAATAGAATCATTAAGGTTGGAAACAACCTCTGAGACCACTGAGTCCAACTGTTAAACCAGCAGTGCCAAGTCCACCACTGAGCCATGTCCCTAAGTGCCACATCCACACAACCCTTAAATGCCTCCAGGGATGGTGACTCCACCACTACCCTGGGCAGCCTGTGGCAGTGCCTGACAAAACTTTCAGTGAAGAAATTTCTCCTAATATCCAATTTAAACCTCCCCTGGTACAACTTGTGGTCCTTTCCTCTTGTGCTATTGCTTATTATCTGGGAGAAGAGACTGACCCCCCACCTGGATGGAGCGGGTGACACCAGGTGACTCCAAGGATTCAAACATCTCACCTGTGATCCAGCCTGCTTCTGGCTGAGGCTGGAGAGCTCTCTAGCACACTGAGAAAACCCTGTAGAAGTTCCACTAACAGTTTTCTACACTTCTGAGGGGGCTTAAATTGTTGTTCAAGAACAAATTCTATGAGTCTGGAAGAACACCTGGAATTAGGGATGGCCTGCAAGCCTGACAGAGAGCCTGTCAAGGGCTTTCTGTGGGTTCCAGTTGGGAGCTGAGCTGCACTACCAAGACACACTGCAGAAAGATGAGTGCATTCAAACTGCCTGCAATGAAGAGTGCAGCTGTTGACAGACAGACACAGAAACAAGTTGTTTAAAAATAAAACAACTCAAGAAAACATACTAGCAACTTCAGTGGCTTAACAGAAGCAGATGCAAAATGTTACAAAGCAACAATTAGAGTGAAGGGCCTGAATGCACAGCGCTGTTGTGCAAGAGAGATCACTTTAGAAATGTACAGGAGGAAATATTTGCTTGTGAGGAAATATTTGCTTGTTCCAAGCCATAAGAATACAGAACATTGAGTTTTCTGTTCTGAGGGCGTGGGGATGTTTAATGGAGCTGAAGTCCTGCTTGTCAGAGGGCACCCTGTGTTCTGGCAAGCATCACCTTCTGATAACAATTCCTTTCCTCCTGCATGGGAAGGCAGAACCAGGGAAGATTAACCAGTTACTCAAACCAAACAGATTGGGCTAAATTCTGCTAAATTTCAAGCTTGCACTGTTTGGTGGTGGCTGTGACAGAAACGATGCTAACAATGATTGGGTGGCACATATTTGGTATCTAAAGCCAGCTGGGCAAGAATAGCAAGCAGCAGAATGTAAATGAATTGTGTGCCTGGACTCTGACTTTGAAAGGAAGCTGTTTATGTGGGAGAGTACTGAATCTCCAGATTTTTTTTTTTTTTTTTTTTTTTTTTTTTTTTTTTAANGCATAAGAGCTCTCTGGCAGTTTGCCTCATTTCAGAGTGGGGATATTTTGCAATTATTGTTGTCTGTTTTGTCTTCTCCTTCTTTTCCTATGAAACACACCACAGCAGGACAAGCCCTTGGTGCACTCTCTGCTGCTGCTTCCAGGATGCAAACCCTGGGGAGGCAGTGGGGGACTTGTACAGAAAGCAGCACTGGGGAAGGTGTTTTCTGTACACCCTCCTTGGCTATTTCTTCAACACAGCCCCCAAGGCTGAAGGTTTGGTTCCCTGCACCACAGGGCTTTCCCCAGAAAACTTGCTACAGGCAGACTGCTATGGACAGGGATGGCAGCAGAGCTCCAGCTCCACTGAGGAAGAGAGCAATGGGTTTGGCTCAGGCTCTGATCAGGAAAATTAAATGATGTGGCTGCATTGTGAGAGCTGGTCCACAGTTACAAATGCAAATTTCTTCCCTCACCTTTCTCTGGGAAAGATGGAGGTGGTCCTGGGTAGAAAATATACTTTTGATGATCCTGAGCTATAAGCAGAAAAAGCTTTCTGCTTCCCAAACCAGGCCAAGTATGTCACAGTCCCCTTACTCATGTTAGGAGATTCATCCTTCCCTTCTAGGCTTTAAAGGAAATATGCTCTGACTTATGCCTTGTATCTCAAGACTTATCCTAAATTCTCATGTACTCTCAGGTTCATTCACACAGAAATGTAAAATCCTAACAGTGTTCAGTAAATGTATTTCTCACTAACAAAACTGAAAATCGAAATTGATGAGGCTTCATTTGGAGAAAAGTTTGTGTTAATATATACTAACATTCACACCATATGTGTACTTACTTAATACAAGTTTACTCAAAACTGTTCAGAAAGAAAAGTGCCTATCATTGCACACGAAGTTCTAGAGTTAATCTAACAAAATAAATGTTTTTAATGTTCAGAAAACAGAGAAAATAAAACCATGGTGAGTGGAAGAGAGGGAGGACAAGTGGTAAGAAAGTGCCCAATTCTAGAGATTAGAGAGGAGCTAAAATAAAAGGAAGAGCTCTGTGCTGAGATGCTAAAACCCAAAACATGCCTGTGGAAAATAGACTAGGTGCACTACAGGCCAGGCTTTTTCAAACACAAAGATAACCTCTTGTTTACTTTGAAAGGATACTGCAACTAGAAGGACCAGCAGGTAATAAAGTGTGTCTGGTATGGCCAGCAGGCATGAAGAACTAAGTTTCCAAAACCCTTCAGAGACAGGGATGATCTGATGGACCACTGCCACAGCTGCCAAGCTGCTGAAACAAATGGCAAGTGAAGTGGCCAGAGCCATCCTGCCAGTGGCACACAGAACTCAGGTCAGTAGTATCACTTCTGGAGGCCTTTGCCCAAAGCAAACACAGCCATTAGTTCAATAAATGCATAGAGAACTGGGAATCCTCATTAATTGTTTCACTAGAGGGGACACTCACTAATTTGTTTGTCAGAAGAATTAGGAAATAATATCCAGATGAGTGTGACCTAAGCCATAGGATTTGTTCTCATTGCAAAATAAGAGCAATTAAAGAGGCAAAGAACATACATCCTCCTAAAAAGGGATTGAGTATTTTAAAATACTACTTAAAAAAAAAATTACAAGACCTGTTCAGCTAGAGAAAGGACGTTGTGTTCTTTCTGTGTTTTGAGCACATACCACCCCCCCACCTACTATTAAAAGGACTCATTTCATAGCAGGAGCAGAAAACCAGATGGAAATCCCCAGTCTCAATAAATGGGGGTCTCTCTGTGTGCTGTCTTCTGCTTGCCCAACCCTTGTGTTGCCAACTCATGGCTCAATGCAGGAGAAGAAAACCAATTTTATTGGCAGAAGAAATTGCTGCTATTTAAGGACAGATGTTTGTCTCTGTCATTTATTAAGGTCTGCATGCTGTTAAATGCTTGGGAAGAAGAATGGGGGAAAAAATTAAAAATTGAATGATCAATTTCTTCTGCTAAAAGGGTTGCCCTGTCAGGGTTGAAGAATTTGTCATGCTTATGTACTTAGTGTTCATAGCATGCTACTATAAAACTAAAGTAGTTCCAGAATTTATTCAAATAAAAATGGTTTAGAATTAACTCATACTAATTGAGTAAATTGCAGTGTCTTTGCAATATGTTCAAATTTGAAAAAAAACCCCAACACTTATTTTAGTGTGTGTTGAAATATCCTTCCCTTTCCTTCTGATACAGTAAAAGTTGTGTAAAGACAACACAGTTGTAACCTGTACAAGAAATAAACAGGGTACAGAGAATATTCCCACCAGGAACAGAGAGGCTTACTGGAACCAGTGGGTTAAGAAAGAAAATTTCATGCATGTGCCCAAGGAAACTAAGCATGATTAGATCCTTGGTATATTAAAAACATTTGAGATTTATTTAGACCCTGCACTCTTTTCTCTGCAATGGTCAGTTGAATCTCAGCCTCTGGTCTGTGACATATCCAAGAGTTTCTGAACAATGAACCAACCTAAACAACAGTAGAGACTGAGGGGTGCACTTTAAAGAACAATATTATTTTGGTGTATTGGATGGAGATGAATTTTCTAAATATTGACATTCAGATTGTCTTGCTTATCTTATCTTAGGTGCTTGTCCTTACACACCCTGTACCTTCTGAAAAGAGGTGGTGTTTTGTGCTCATATTACAGTATCTGATGGCAAAGCAAACTTGTATAAAACAGCCACAATGACATATTAATGAATGTGCTTGAAGTACCTCAGAGTCCAAGCTCATGCTTAGCTCTCTGCTGTCTCCAAGGTGCTTTGGAGGGGACCAGCTATAAATAAGGAACCACACAAATAAATGCTTCTGGCTGCTTCATGAGAACTTTTTTTCTACTCAATTTCAGCTTTAAAAAACTTGATTCCTTATTTCCTGAAAACTAGGGAGGGTTGTTGAAAATCTAAAATTTGCTGCTGTAAATTTCAATTTTGCAGATCCAGCCTTTACATTGAAAGAACTTCCCACACTGGTGGTATCAGTGATAGCCATCTCAACACCTACATTTTAATACCAGCAAATGAGTTGAGTAATTCACACAAGACAGAACATCTGATTGGTGCTGTTCATGCAGGTGGCATTCTGGCAAAGGCTTTGACCTTCAGCAATACCACCTGAGTCAGCTTTCTGGGTCAAACCCAACACTTGAGTCAGCTTTCTAACCTCCTAGCAAGTTTGAGAGGGCAGAGATTTGAGGGGATTTAGTGCTGCTTTTTCCTGTTTTAATCTAAAGTACAAAATTCGACCAATGGAGCTTAATTTCACCCTGAATAGTTAGCTCCATCCAAGGGAAAAAAATATGGATCAGAGCTGCAATTCCATTTTAAACAACAGAGTATTTGACAAATAATAGAAATTAAATTAAAAGGGGATAATATTAAACTACTTTAATCTTGCTCTGGCTGCCGTCTCTCTATGAAAGAAGACCAGAGGACAGTTGATTGCATGGCTTTGGGATTGAGGCATGTTTTACACAAAAAAAATTAATACAATTTAAAGAGTGAAAGGGGGATTCTGAAATCCACATAAAGACCACTGGATTTCTCTCTCTTTCTGCTTTGCTTTCAGGTTCTTTAAGTATTTTTCTTTTCTTCTCTTTTTTTCTTTTTCTTTTTTTTTCCCCCAGAAATATTTCAAAGGGAATTTTAATTGTTCTATGGTATTTTTTGAACTTCCAAGCTATATTTGTGCCAGAAAAGGAGCACCATGATATGAGACCCCAATACCAGAAGAATTTTCTGGAGAATTTCTATGAACCTTACCTAAACCTGCAGAAAGCTTACCTAGACCTGCAGGAACCAAAAGCAATCTTTCCCATGAGAGTTATAAATCCCATGCAGTGGAAAGGGTTACATTTATTCAGGACACAATCAATAGCCAAGGCAAAGTGAGGAAAATCAGTGAGTTATTTGCTTCTTTGTTATCCAGGAATTTTTTTTTTTTTTCCATCTGAATTGAGGCCTTTATGATTCTTATTGCAAGATAACCAAATGGGACCAGCAGAGAAATTAGGGAACATGATGTAACAGTCCTTTAGGATATGATCTAAAAGCCTTTTCTTGCCACAAAATTCAAAGCAGCCAAGCCACAGGACAAAAACAGCTCAGAGTCTATTGTCAATTTTCTTACGCTGACAAGATGCTGATGATCTTTTCTCCATGGAAAAACAACTCCAGAGAGTCACCCCTCAAACATGTTTTTTATACTCCATTTTCCCCATTTCTATATTCATTTCCCCAAGTATGTCCTAAAAAACATCTACTTATGTACCATACTTTACATGGAAGCAATTAGTTTTAGAAATTAACCACAGTGCACATTTAAATCTATATTGCACTTGTATCCAAATCATCACCATGTTGTGATGGTTATATTATTTATTATGATTTAACTGCTACCAGCCTGTTTAGAAGGAAAACAGCTCTCACAGCAGACCCAGCCATTCCATAAGTTATATTTGTAGTTTCCTTCCTGTAAGTGAAACAGCTGCAGGATAGCTGAATGTCAGATATGAGGCTCTTATATGCAACATAGAGTTCAAAAAAGGTGAACCTTGAAGTGTTATTTCCAGGCAAGACTTTGTTACCTCTGACATCATCTTTATCAGGATGAATGAGTATCCTCCAAGATATACACCAGGTAAATCTGCTGCTTCTCAAAGATGACAAAGATGGAAGGATTTTTTTCATTTTCTACACAGCTGTTCGAAAGTCTGTTTGGAATCTCAGGTCTGGTTGGAAGGCAACTGTAGTTGTAGTTTCCCTGAACAAAATATCCAACAAGAACTTCACTTACAAACGTGTTGTGGTGGTCTGTGCTGGATGGACAGCATTGATGTGAACAAGTGGCATCTCTAACAAAGCAGCTTCCTAAGAATCATTTAAAAACATAGGTAAGAAAATGCACAAGCAAAATAACAAATATCCACGATCAGCATTTTGGCAGCCAGCTCCTCAACAAGCACCTTCTTCCCTTTCCTTCCCACAGAGCTCCAAAACCATCCCTGCCAGGTGTTTCTGCTTGAGTTTGCTTTAAGGCATCAACACATGGGGCTGATCTAGCAGCTTCCATCATTGATTTCTGTTGCTTTACTGCTTACAAAAGATCTAAAGAGGTAGGATCAGACCCACACAGTAGGAAACAGAGCATTTACCCTGCACTCTGGAAACCCTCCAAGAATTTTGATGCAGATACCATCCATGCCCTTGTACCTTTTCCATACACTCCCTTCAGTCTCACAGAGATCCTTGAGTCAAAATTCTGCTTACAGACAGCAGGCATATCAGATGGACTCCTGCC
The DNA here is from genome assembly GCA_013400775.1 of Chaetops frenatus. Lineage (NCBI taxonomy): Eukaryota > Metazoa > Chordata > Aves > Passeriformes > Picathartidae > Chaetops > Chaetops frenatus. The sequence goes on from VZTR01030517.1 coordinate 122,625, forward strand.
CTGGTTTGAATTCACCTCCTGCCCAGGCTTCTCTTTCCCATGTACTCTTTCTACCTACATGAAAACACTGTGCTTCAGATATATTTAAAATAACCTTTCCTAGCATAACAGCACCTAATGCAGAAATACAAGATTGTCTTGATGAGGAAGAAGAGAATTAAAAGAGTATGCTAGATGCTAGCCACATCTCATCCAGGGATAAAGAAAATAGATCACAGGTCAAACACTGCTCTCTCGTGCTCTTCTGCAGCCCTGAACTTTAAGTCTCAATAGAAATAACACTAACTTTTGGTCTCAGACCACAGTTTTTCTGACAAAACACTGGCCAGCAAGCAGACCACATTTTCTGCAAATTCAGTATATCTGTTCTCAGAGAAGAACTGGAGGGGTCATTTGTTTGGATGCATTGAAATATTATCAGTTCCTCTATCAGAGGGGTAAAATTCATTTAACCAGTTATACCTATCCCATCACTGGCCTTTAAATCAAACCTGCCTACTAATTTCTCATGCTCTGCTCAATCATGACCAAGTTAGACACAGGAAAATGTGTAAAACTACACATTACACCTATAAAACAAAGAACCATTCCACCAGGGTTTTGACTAAATGCTTTTTCTGAATTTGTAGAAAATGCTCATGCCAACTGGAACCACTTCTTTTTTTCCAGGAACATTCAGTTTTGGTGCTGTTTGTTTCCTTGGAAAACTTCAGATCCGGACTGGCATCTCTGGTTACTTCCCTTGAGCCCAAGTGATCCTACCCTATTCTCTCTCCAGTTGTGAAATGACTGTGGTAGCCACCCAAAACAGGGACCTTTAGGTTCAGTTCAAGGATAAGATTAAATGTAGGTCTTTCATACCCTGGGGAAACAGTCCACTCACTCCTCTGTCTGTGGTTAATCAACCTCTCAGATTTCATGAAAAAGAAAAAAAAATTCTGGCCTTCTCCATTGTGAATGAGAACATTACAGTTGCAAGAAGCCAAACAGTAAAGAAAACATTCCCCCAACTCATGTTGTTCTACCAACAGGAGGAGCATGTACAAATTGAACTTAAAATGGTTTGCTGGTTTTTTTCCTAAAAAAGGTCATAGAATCTGAGTTTTTAAAATGGCTTATATAAAACCAGACTTACAAAACAAAATTTGAACGCACCCCAAGTATAAACCCCAGGTTTACAATAGCCATCATTACAATTAAAAAAATCCTTTCTTTTGCTGGGCTTTCCTAATTAAAACATAACTTTTCTCTAAACCCAGATGTAATCCCACAGGGGCCCAGCCCCTTTTCTTCAATCTCCCCTCCCACTTCGGGACTGGGTTGTTTTTCCACCATAAATCAGAGCAGCGGAGCTGTCGGCTCCCGAGGAAGGCGCCGGGAGCCGGGGCTCGCCTTCTGCCCGGGGGGAGCCTCCCAGGCGCGGCACGGACGGGACGGGGCCCCGCCAGCATCCCAGCGGCTCCGCTGCCAGCCGGGGGAACCGGGCAAAGCGGATGCAAACAGCCGGAAACCTTGCCAAAGGATCAAGCTTCGAGTGCTCCAGACCCTGCCGATTCTGTAATCCCCGCCTGCTGGAGTAGGTTTTCAATTTGCCTCTATTTGCTGCTGGCTGGGAAAAAAAAAGTTGATGCGGCACGGGCCAAGGTGTTAAAAGGCTTTTGGTTGTAGCTCCCTGGTCACTCCCAAAGGACCTGGCCAACACCCACCGGGCGTGCAGTCCTGGCCTGGGGTTTTTCAGAGCCCTCTCTCACTTGTTCATGGTCCTTCCCTCGCTCTCTCTCCTGTCCCAGCGGGCTCTAAACTCCTCCCCTGAGAGCTTGTCCATTCATACAAAGGAGCCATGGCACTCTGAGCAGCACATTTCATCTGCCCAGAGAACACCTGCAATCCTTAGCAAACTGAAGCAAAGCTGCACAGCGACACTGGGACTGCAGAACAGGTGTCCAGCTGGAAAAGAGAAGGTGAAATTGTTGTTCTATATCAAGTGCACATTTATCTTTCTTGTGCACTGACTCATCCTCATAGACAAGCCCTGGTGTTCCTGTAGTGAGTCATCAAAGCAACTTTATTTATAATCACCCTGCCTGATGTTTCAAAAACACACAAGACCTAAACCTTATTATAGCAATACTAAATGAGTTGATGGTCTCCCAAAGCTCATGCTCTGATTTGAAATTCAGGAGCATGACAGAGTTTTAAAGGAGAAACAGTCCTGTGAATAATGAGCACTGAGGCTCAGCCTCCAGATCAGATCATCAGTTGTCATTCAGGTCAAACTAAAGGCACAGTGGATAAACAAACATTTCCATGCACTGGCCACTTAGCTACCCAGTACCATGGTGTGAATGGACAAGACTGTGTCCCCTGCAAAGCTCTTTTCCTCAACCATCCTTGTCCCTCTTGTAGCTGCACATTTTGGAGTAACATGTTTGCTAACTAACAAAACAAGTTCCTGGACTCAGGCATGCACTTTAGATTTACTTGATGCAAGCTGTTCCAGACTACAGCTTTTCCCAACCCAGTGAGCAGGTGTGAACAGATATTTATTTACCTCACATCCTATTTCAGGCAAAGCTGGACGGTCCCAGTCTGAAGGAAACACAGTGTCTGTGAAGGATTGACTGTTTGAAACAAGTTTGACCAAGATTAACAAACTCAAGGGATTTCCACAAGAGTCTCCTGGTCATATTTCAGGGACTGCCTCAGAAAACTTCTGTCTTTGGAATCGGTATAAACTGTTCTCTCTTACTAATGCAAGCTACAAGAAAATGTCCATTGTTATAATGAACCTCTGCAGCAAGATGCATCACACTGGGCTTTCAGCAAAATGTTAGCTTTTCCTTCCTTGCTTGGCTATGTGCCTATAAGCATGCCTAACAATATCAGAAACTAGACCTGTCTAAAGAAATTACCAACAGTTCTTCAGGCCAGAGAAAAAAAAAAAAAAAAAAAAAAAAAAAAAAAAAAAAGTCATGGCATAAATTGTTCCCACAATGCATGCTGAGACCCTAAGAAATTATTAAAACTATCCCTTTCCTGAACTGGGAGAGGAATCAGAGAAGGAAAAGATCACCTAAACCACAACAGATTATCAACCTCTGCTTTTGCTGCCACCAGAACATTCATTTTCTTCTCTTTTATTTTTCTTGACTTCTATACGACTCCACCCACCCCTGTTCCAACAACACTGCACAAACTCCCCCTAACTGATATCTCTGCTTTTCCAGTCTCACTCTTCCTCCTGCTCTAGGCTACAGCATCCAAAACAAGGATGTCAGCCGTATTCCCTGATCTTCCCAGCTCAGCAGCAGGCTGTGTGGCAAACCAAAATTGCCTTCTCCAGGCTCTATGGCTATGCACATCTCAGCTGGACCTGCTCTTCCACCTCGTCACCAGTACCAGCCTTAACAGAAGAATATAAAACACAACTCCAGAAATCCCATTACAGTGTTTTTCCATCTCCACCAGACCTTTTTGAGCAGCCCCAGCCACGTCACTTGTCACCAGCAGAAAGTGGGGAGCTGCCCAGGCCGCTGGGATGTCTCCTCAGTGCTCTCCCCTGGCAGCATGCCTACCTCAGTGACAGCCTGCCAAGGCTGTCAAACCCACCACCCAGCCTACCTGCACCCAGACTACATCAGCAGATCAGTGACTCACCCTCAAGCAGGAGAGGACTCAACAAACAGACATTTATTTTCCACAGTCAGGAAAATAATGAGCATAACACCCCATACCTTTTCTTGTGTTGTTTTCTACTGCCACTTAACTGCAGTGCTAGGATCTCTGCAGGTTTTTATCACAGAAGGAAGGTTCAGGTGTCTCTGGACCGTTTTTTTTGAAAGAGAAGATAAATGCAGTATAAATGAGAAGGGAGGTTTTTGTTCCCTGGGAATGCTGCCCAGGAGAGCAGATGCCTTGTGAAACACAGTGGGATTATCCTCCTGTGCTGCTCCTACACCCAGCCCCTGCTCTGCTCCCTGCTGCTTCTGCTTCAGGCACTTTGCTGCCAGTAAGGAGGTATCTCTGCAGGCTTTTCATGCTGTAGTGATTGCCTGAGGAGTTGATTATCTCAACTTCATGTTTTCTTCCCTTCACAGAGAATCTATCTCCAAAGCTACCAAGGCTTAGAAGGTTGCTGACCTGACTTCCAACCAGCACAAGCTCTTCTCGTGGTGTTGAAACAGGACACCCTCTCCTCTCTGTGATCTTGTGATGATAGCACAGGGAAAACACTCACAGGCACCTGAAGTGCTGCCTGGGAAAGTTTTGGGGAGGTTTGTGGACATCTTTTTAACTGTGCCTCACTCCAGATGGTGATACAGAGCAAACATTTTGATCCCTTTATGGTGTTGTGATGCCTATGACAAAACCAGGCCTCTTTCAACTGCAGACCTCTTCTCCAGGCCTCTAGACTCTGCCTTACTCCCACTACACCTTTTCTGTTTTCCACTGATGTGGCATAGCACCTGGTATCTCAATCCCCATCCCAGGTGCTCTCACTGTTTTGCTGCCTGCCAGAGCTGCTCAGGAAAGTTCCTGCCTCTCCCACAACCTGGCAGCTGGTGCTGCCCACCAGACAGCAGCACCAGAAGATGCTTCAGAGGCTGGGGAAGCCCAGAGCCTGCAGCGGGCTCAGGAGCCTCTCTGGAGAGTGCCAGATCCACCAGCTCCCATGCAGTGATGTGCCCAGGTTATGCTGGATGACTCAGGCTCAGCTTTATCACCAGGGAAGATACAAGGATAAGAACTCCACACTCTCCCAAGAGCACAGTGATGGAGCAGAGCTATGAGAGGACATAGGTGCAGGTGCCCATGAAGGACAGGACCCCACAAATCCTGCCCTGCTGTCGGTCTGGGGCTCTGGAGCTGGGATGGTGTTGGAATCCCAGCATCAGAAAGTCTTGAAGAGTGAAGTTTAGATATAGAAGTAGTTATAGAATAAAGTTAGAGGTTTAAAATACAGTAATATAAAATAGTATGTCAGCACATGATTGGATGCAAAGGTCTGCAGTGCAACAAACATGTAACACGGGTTTGATTGATTATTGGTGAAGAAATTAAAACAGTGTACGTGGCATTAGATTATTAGCCAACTAATCTTTAAGAGACCTTGTAACCTCCAATCTTGTGACCCTTTTGAAAATGGTTGACTTCTGCATACCTCTGTGAAGGCATTTTTGCACCTTCAAAGGTGCAAAAAAGAAAGAAACAGTAAATCAAGCTTTAAAACCATAAAAGAAGTGGTCCTGTCTCTGCCCAACCATCCCGACAGGCTGGCTCCTCCGGGACTCCCACCGCGAGCTGCCGGGGTGGGCTGGCACTGCCACCTAGGGACAGGGACAGGGACAGGGACAGGGACAGGGACAGGGACAGGGACAGGGAGAGGGACAGGGAGAGGAACAGGGACAGGGACAGGGAGAGGGAGAGGTTCAACAAGGCCCAG